>JBBYHM010023888.1:0-10366 GCA_038381775.1 Adansonia rubrostipa
TAATTTTTGATTAAAATTTGTTATTTTACTATAGTTAATTTTATTTTGATGATTACTACACAATTATTCTATTCGAATACAATTGCTATGATTTAATTTTAAATTAGAATAGGAGTTATGAGAAATTATCAATTAAATAAATTAATAGTTTAATCAGAATTAATTAAGTATTCAAATTAAATGAAATAAACTCTATTAAACAAATTGGACCGAAATATTGTTCTAAGAACATTAAGGCTTGGCCGAAATTTGGTGGCACCCATGGTAGGGTTGGCCCCTCATTTGGATTTTATAGAGATGATAAAATAATTATTTTAATTAAATTAATAATTAGGGTTTCCTTGTTACCTGATATAAATAACAAGCATATGCCTAAGGTTTCAGGTTAGACTTTGGCACTACACTAGGGGTTTCTAATTACAACATCCCATGATTCTAAACCTGCTAGCACAATGTGGTCATTAAAGAGAATCACGCCGTATGAATCTCAAGTTAATCAAGACAAATAGTGCCCACACACTCTACCATCTAAGAATTAGAAAATAGTGAAAAAGGCTGGTTGGTTGAAGCTTTCACATGAATCTATAAATTCATGGATGGCATCTTTAAATCTGTAACTCAAGTAATTGATTATGGTAATTTCATTATATATCAACACGATTTAAAATGATATGATTTAAAAAAATTCAAAATTTCACTGCATAAACTATTTTTTTCCAATATAATATGATAAGGGAGAGTATTGATAGGGTGTTGGTGAATGTGGAATGGATAACAGCTTTCCCAAGCATATAGGGTTTTAATCTCCTAATTGTGGGATCGAATCATCCCCCAATTCTGGTAAACTCCAACTATCAAGACAAACAAAGGCCAAAGATGTTCAAGTTTATAGTTGTGCAGATTGAGAATGAAGAATGTGGGTCTGTAATTAAGAATAGGTGGAAGACACAAGTTAGGATCAAAAGCCTTTTCAATTTGTACAAAAAATTTAAGACATGCAAAAGATTGCTAATTGAATGAAGCAAAAGCAGTCCTAAATAATCTAAAAGTGATTGATGAGATTATGAGTAAAATAGCAAAAACTCAAGATCAAAAAGCCATTGTAAAGGGATGTGAGATGGTCTAAAAAATGGTAAGGGATCTGCAGAAAGTGTGGAAAAATAAAGAGTTGTACTGGATGAAGAGGTCAAGGGTTTAGCGGTTACAAGCAGAGGATCAAAATATAAAGTTCTCTCACTAGTCAATAATTCAAAAAAGAAGTTATAATAAGATTCTTAGTTTAAAAGTTGAAGATGGCAATTGGATTGAGGAAGAGTAAAAAATTATTGAGAACTTTAACTTCTACTAGAATCTGTTTACATTAGCTAGTAACACTGAAAGCAATAAAGTATTGGAAGTAATCCCTAAAATAGTAACAAGGGAAATGAATTTGAGCTTACTAGAGATGTGACAGAAGAAGAAGAGGTGAAAGTAGCTTTTCAACTAGGAGCTTTGAAGGCACCCATGTTAGATGAGCATAATAGAGTTTTCCACCAGAAGTATTGGGAGGTGATCAAACATATAATGATCCAGGCAACCTAGAGTTTTTTTAATCATGGACATTTATTGAGAGAACTGAATAAAACAAATCTTATTTTGATACTAAAAGTTAATAAACTAGAAGAAGTGAGTCAGTTCAAACTTATAAGCTCCTCTAACTATGTTTACAAATTTATGGTGCTTGTGAATAGACTAAGACCAATAATAAGGAGTATGATAAGACATAACCAATATGCATTTATGGAAAACAAATAGATTAAAGATAATATTTTTGTAGCCAATAAGGCTTTTCACTATTTGACAATAAAGAAAAAAGGGAAGAGGCTCGAAATGGCCTTGAAAATTTATATGAACAAAGCTTATGATAGGGTGGAATGGGTTTTTTTTATAGGGCAATAATGATAAAAATGGGTTTCAATGATAAAAAGATTTAATGGATAATGAAGTGTATTTCTTATATATTTTACAATCTTATTGTCATTGGTAAGAAATCTAGAATTGTTTTTCCTACTAGAGGTCTTAAGCAAGGGGATCCTCTATCCCTTTACTTGTTTTTATTAGTAGTTGATGTCTTTTCAAGGATAATTAACAAGGTCGTAAAGTCTAGGAATCTAATACGATCAAAATTAAGCATTGATTATCCTACTCTTTCTTACATATTTTTTTGCAGATGATTCTCTATTTTTTCTCAAGGTTACTAAAGAAAATTATCAAGCTATGTCTAACATGTTATTGATGTACTACCAAGCCTCAAGCCAAATGGTGAATCTGTTAAAGTTGAGTATCATTTTCAATACCAACAGCCTTGAAGCAATCAAAAATGAATTAGCAAAAGTATTAAGAATATCGGTAGTAAATAATCTAGACACTTACCATGGCATACCATTAACTTGGGGCAAAACAAAGTGTGAAACAATAAGAGTAATAGAGGAAAAGATTCTTAATAAAATGCAGGCATGGAAACGAACATTGTTGTTATAAGGGGGAAAAATGCTTATCAAGGTAGTCGCTTATGCAATACCAACATCTATAATACAATGCTTTAAAATCCCAAAGGAAGGTGTGTGATGGAAATAAATACAGACCTTAGTAGTAGCTAAAATTATGATTTTTGGCAAAATGTATCAATACACAAACATGAGTATCGATACAAATCAATGGAGTATCGATACTGGCCTCTAAGTCTCGAGACTAGAAATATTTTTTGCTCTTAGTATCGATACATAATTCATTGTATCGATATTCAAGAGTAAAATTTACCTTGTGTATCGATACAATATGTTCTGTATCAATACACTAAGACATTTTTGCCCAGTTCAAGCCATTTTTCAGCCTCTGAAAACCTGATTGAAACATGTTTTTACACCAAGGAACTATCATATAACATTACAAACCTTAACTATGGGTTCACTAACAGATTCTAACAGAATTTTGGAGTCTAAACAATTAATGATAAAGGTCACTTTCATAAAATATATAGGTGTAAGAGGATGGCAGGCATATCTCTAGCTTGCAGGCTTTCACAACCTTTCTGCCTACTTGCTCAGTATGGTAAAACCAATAAGAAGGGAGTCAACTGGACATGGTAGCTGGAGATATCCCCTGGTACAGAAGAAGAAAACCAAAAATGCCCTTTGCGTTGTCTTTTAAAAGAAGGGGCTAAACTAAGAAAAAAAAACCAACTATCTCAAAAAAAAACTCTCTTGGCTATTAAAAAAAAGCTCTCCAGCAATCCCAAACTTCACCCATCTCCATGAATCCTCCAGCAACTCCAGCTCCAAAAGCTCACCAAAACACTGTTCCATTACCTTTCACCCTTAACCAACTTTTATTCTTGTTGCTCCCTAAAACCACCACCAGGAAACCTTCAAGAACCTAACTTTCCACACGTTTTGATCCTTTAAAAGCCTCACCATCAACCATACCACCAATAAGCTACTTTCCTTCATCCTTTTCTTGCTAAATAATAGCAAGGAGAAGGAAGAAATTAAGCCTAGAGCCACTACTTTGAGAAAGAGGGAAGTTTAAGTTTTTTGGTATATCCCTTCTACCTTGATCTTTGTAGTTTCTGTTTTGTCATTAACATCATCTTAGTAAACCCCTTTTATGCTTTTATGGCCACCTTAGGACTCTCATGCATTTTTATGGCTTTGGTTGTGGTAGTTTAAGATTTTGATGTTTTTCTTGGTGCCTTTATGCTGTTTGGTTAACTAAGCATGCTCCTTTACATTTTCATCACCATAATAGCCGCTGTCCATGTACTTCTTGCTATGTTCCTTCCATGTTCATATATTCATCTCATGTTTAAAATATGCATCTTAACATGACATAAGTATGCTCATGTATTTTCTATAAGCTTCATAGGCTCCATGAAATAAAAATGCCTTTTTTAGCAAACTCTTTTTAAACGTGCTTATCCTAAGTATGTTCATCCATCTATCTATCATCTTCATGCATTTGTTTGTTATCTTTTCTATGAAAAATGTCATCTTTGCTTATGCATATAGGTCCTCCATATTCTACATTGTTTTGTGATACTTTGCTTGTGTTGAGATGCATGCTTGAGTGCTAGAAAACCCGATTTCAAAAATATCCCTAAGTTGAGCACACGCTATCTCCCATACATGGAGAATAACATGGGCTTAAGATTTTTATGAAGTTGATTTTCCAACCTTGGGGGCAAAACAAGCATTCAGTTCTGAATTCGTGGAAGAATGAGTGTAAGAGTGCTATCTTTCCAAAAATGAAATGAAGCCTTTTAGTTGAAAAATATGAACCCTTGGTCCTTAACCAACCACCCTCATAGTGGCATGGTCAATAGGTTGTTCTATCATCCCAAACTACTCTGGGATTATGGAATGAACTTGTGACGCCCATGTCAACCTTTCATCTTGGTTACGGATGTTCGAATGTCCATGGCCTGAACTCAACCCATGGCCCGAACTTAACCCAAAGAAAAACTAAAATACCGAACACCTCCTCTATTTTATTCTGGCAGTACAGTGGCCTGGTATTGAAAAATTATTAAAAAAATAAAAATAATTTATCCAGAATGTGTTGGTATTTTTCCCTTGAAGGGTTTCGAATTACCTTTCAATGATGTCTCATTTACCTTCAGATCATCTCGGATGAAATAGTTACGATTTTTCAAATCTTCCTTATCTAGAACCCCTTGATCCAGCGAGTAGTTTTTTGTTTAGGCTGTTTCGGCCCAACAAATAACATTTTGAATCCTTGGACTATTTTTCCCATAGAGTTTATGAAATTCCTATTTCAAAAAGTATTATTCGCATTTTAATAATTCCGGATGAATCTGAAATGATTTTTCAAAGTCCATCATACCTTTACCCCATATATGCTACTAATGTCGAGATAGGTTGAAATTCTAAAATTAATTCCGCCTAGAAAGTGATTTTCTAGGATTTTTGAAGTATTTTTACATTAGTCCTCGTCAAGTTTTCTTTCCAACGGTACCTCGTTTACCTCCTGGGACCTCCAGATAAGCTCAAAATAAATTTTGAAAGAGAAACAACATGATGCTGTCTTCTGTTTTTAACCTGATTTTTGAACCGTTTTTATTAAGGCATTTGAATGCCTCATGATCTATTCGGCTCATTCTCATAACCTAAGCCCTTTAGACTTGGACCAATGCTAAACAAAAAGAAGAACATTTTAGCCAAACTTTTGGCTCTCGATTTTTAAAGATTCCTTACTTTCAAAAATATGACCTATTCCTCTTAACGTTAAAGATTTTTATTTTTGGGAATACTCTAACCCCACTTCTTCGAAGGGATACTCCAACCTCGATTTTACCTTAAAATGACATCAAATTTTCATTTTTGAGGATACTTCAACCCCGTTTTTACCTCAAAATGACATCAAATTTTTACCTTTGGGGATACTCCAACCTTACTCTTTTGAGGGGATACTCCAACCCCGCTTTCCACGTTCCTTCTAAAATCTAAACTTTTTTTCCCCAGGACATCCCCAAGTCATCAAAACTTTTTTTCCTCCTCAAATTTTCACTGAATTCGACTAAGTCTCAACATTGTAATCTCGGTTATTGATTAATTGAAGATAAATACAAGAAATATTTCGATCGTCCCTCTTTTTTATGTATTTTGTGCGGATTTATTTATTGTTTTCTTTTCCACCTTACTAATACATTTTCCTTTGTAGGGACCTTGGGCATTCATGCTTTAAAAATGATTTTCAAAATCACAAAATGATATCTCATGTCGGTATCTCTCCAGTGCCAGACATAAAATATTTGATTTCTTAAAACCCATCCAGAGATCATTTTCATCAAAAACTATATGTTTCTCACCTCTCTAAGGTGCATAAGTGATAAAACTTTCATTAAAACCCGGACTCGTACTTTTACAAAATTTCATGCATTAAAAGGAATTATATGTAAATAATGATAAAAAAATTGAACTGAGGAAATTGAGATTCAAGTAAGATGTAATTAGATGGTACCGATTTTTGGGCATCGTGGGGGTGCTAATCCTTCCCCACACATAACCAACTCCTGAACCCAAAATAACGAATCTCTGGTATTATTTTCAATAGGCATCTGGTCATGCCTAACTTAAAATGATTGGTGGTGACTTATGGCCACTTCGTGATGGCTATCCAAGATTAGTCGGATGAGCGCTTCGTTCGATGGTCTTTCACTCCTTCATGTCAAACATCATCATATTTTTTAAGTCGAGCGTGCTATGGCCCTTCAGATTGTCTGAAGTTCATAAAGGCCGGGCACATAAAACATCAACATCCTTAGAACCGAATCATATATGATCACTAGGATACTTATATGTCGAAGGTGTACAGTAGGGATAGCTTTCTCTTTTTATAAAGCTATTGGATCCTTTTGGAGTACCAAGATATCTTCATGTTAAAGGTATATCCCAAGGGTATTTTTGTAATTTTATATCAAAATCATGTCCTTTAGAGATATAAGGATACTTTCAAAAGTACTCTAAAAGATATTTTGGGTTTTATCAATCGCATTCGACCTTTAGAGTCGAGCTTTGTACTTTTTGTCTAAACCGGATCTTAAAGAATTTTTATATTATTACTTAAATAAAATTGAAATTTTTACAAAATTAAGGCAATGTCTCTGATGTTAAAATAATATATAAAATTTCTCCTGGCACATGAGAAGGTTTTACAGATTATTTTAATAATGATATATCCTTTTTAAAAAAAATGAAAATTAGGATTTTTTTTTAAATTTTGAAATAATAAAACCTTTTGTATTCCTCAGATTCTCTAGTGGTGTCAAAAGATATTTTGATTTCTTAAAACTTTTCGTATTCCACAGGCTTTCTAGCATGGTACGAAAGAGAATGATAAAAACTTTTGCATTCTTCTAGTTCTACGAAAAGGTGCAAAAGATGTTTTGATTTTCAAAACTATTAAAAACTTGATTTTCTTATACTGAATAATAAATTTATTTTATGAAAGTTTTAAAATGTGAGAATTATAATTAAATATCGAATATCGAAATTGAATAATGATCAAAATTTATGTTAAGACATGGTTAATAGGTATTGATTTGTGGGCATCAGGAGACAATCGATCCTTATGATTGTAATTGACTTCTGGACCCTTTATTGTGATTTCTGGTATTTTCACAGATCTCAAAATTTGTTTTAAAGTTTTTGTAACCCTCGAGATATGAACTCTAATAAGTGGCCAATCTCAACTAGCCAAAGCAGGTTAGTGGCGACTCTAAAATAAATAGTCATTTCGTAATGATTATTCAGAGTTAAGTTGAATGAGTAATTCATTTTGACAACTCAATCCCCAAACACCAAAAAAAGTAATAAATAATAAGAAAAAGTAATAATGATATGCCCCCAATAATAAAAAATAAGGATATATAAATATATATAGGAACGAGGGATACACTCGCCATTTTAAGTCAGATTGGTCAGGATTCATATCTGGGCCATGTTGTGACAGTTAGGAAATATGAGTCACCATTGATCTTTTTGAGCTAGAGCTGATCAGACACCTATTAAAACTTTTTACTTAAGAGTTACAAAACTGAAAAATATAGATTTACGATCTATGCAATCCAAATATCTATCAAAAGTTGAGCTTAAGAGTCGGTTACAGCATAAATAAGGAATCAATCTTTCTTGTGATGCACGAAAATCGGTACCAAATAGTCACATTTATTTGAATTTTTTTTTTCTCGATTTTAGGTATTAAAATATTCAACCATAATCCCCATTTATTAAAAAAACATATATATCAATGAAAAGAAAAATATATATCCCATAACTCGCATCAAGTACATATGAGAGCAATTGTATGTTGGTTTGGGACAGACTTAAATTCAAAACATAATTTAAAGCAAAAAGCTTTATGAAAAAGCAAATTTCAAAACAAGCTGTGAGTCCAAAATAATTCAAAAATAGGTAAAAGATCAAAATTATTAAAAAATATGAGCTTTTGCGAAGAGTTTGTGAAAAAGGACAAAAAGACTAAATTGAATAGAATGAAACTTTGGAAAAAAAAGTTTAAATCCAACTTTTATTAAACTTTTATTAAATTAAGAGCCTTGAACGGAGTCTTTAGGAAACTACCATTTGACCTTTCTAAGTCTACAGATGCTCAAAATGACATTGGAAAAATCAATTCTGAAGCATTCGCATACAATGAAATCATTAAAACACAAACCTAGAGAAACCCAAAAATAGGAAATAGCTTGAAGTTCGAGCTTCCCAAATTTATTTTGAACTATTTCATACATGAAAAGTTGCAAACTAAAATTCCTAAGAAAACTAACTCAACATAATTCCTATGAAAAATAGTGAAAAAATCTCAAAAAATTATTTTAGGGTTCAAAATCTTTTTATATCAGACATCACTACATCGCACAAAAAGTCCAAACAATATTTAATGGAAAAATCATTACTAATTTGTCTAACATCGCCTTTAGACCTAACACACATGTTCAAAAAAGCTTATTTAACCATATTTAATCTAAAAGTACAAGAAAAATCCAATCATGAAATCGAGCTTTCAAAAGCTTGTTTCAAAGATCATTCAATGGGGATGACATAAAAGTACTAAAAAAATTAGAAAAATCATTTTCATGGACAAAAATATTTCTTTTTCCAATTCTGCTATGCTAGAAAACTATTGTGATTTAAGTAGTATCATTTTAGTCCAAACACTTCCACGAATTATTTTAGATGAACTTTCGAACATCCAAATATCAAGGAACTGAGGATTATACCTTCCTAGTATGATATACTAACGAATCAAACAAACATCACAATCAAACACCACATAAAAGCTAAGAAAATCTATTCCAAAAGCATCATTACGAGACATGCGAATGTCTCGTTTTGCGTGCTTTCTTTCTTCCTTTAACTATTCAAAACAATAATGAGGTGTATCAATAATTCTTATTTCATTGCCAGAAAAGCAACTAAATCACATTTAAATCCACATTAACTACACACAAGCAACACCTAAAGGCTCCTAACAAGGCTCCACAAGTTCAAGCTTGCTAAACTATTTAAACACACTTTGAAATTATTTTTTAGCTTTAAATCAGCTTGAATTCAAGCTTATCTTTATTAAATTTCTCCGAGGCTTCTTTAAAGGAACTTATTGAAAACTAAGTCTCAACTCAATCACGGACTGAATGAGCTAAGACTTATGGTTGGAGGATATTTTGTGAAAAACAACACAATCAAACATTTGTTAAACTATAGCACCCTATTATTTGTTGTCATACGTGTATTTGCATGCTTAAATCTGACAACATATGACAATGTGAACCATGAGGATTTGAGCGACTGAATATGAGCAAAAGGGTCAGTCAAATATAGGAAATGAGCATATTTGCTCAGTTTGTCAAGCTTTACCAATATGTTGTCTTTGCCCTTTGATCTTAGCGACCACTTAATAAAATACATAGAGACATCACACATACCCTCTTTGGTAAAAGAAATGGCTATAGTAGCTTAGGAGATGCTGAGTGATCATATTTATGTTGTTGGCATACACCACATTCTCTAATCGGTGCCTAATGTGCTTCCCCATCCCCTTCCAATACAAGGAACCAGAGATCTCAGTGACAGTAGCCTAAACTCTCGAATGTCCACATATAGGACTACTGTGAAAGTACTGTATAAGTTCCTATCTTATCTTAGAATCCTTTCCCACTACTAACTTACCCTTGCTCTTTAGTAAGTTCCCATTCCAAGTATACCTAGCATTAGTTGTTAGATCCTATTGTATGTCTTGAATAAGTTTCTACACTTGAGCATCTTGCTTCCATGAGGCTTTAATCTAGGTCAAATCAATATAACCATAAAAATTTGTTAGCTTTTGTGGTGAATAAATCAAGAGGGGATGAATTGATTTCTCAAACTATTCAAGAAATTAAAATTTGAGTATAAAAACTGAGAAATTCAAAGAAGATACTTGAAATTGCAAGATAGTGAATAAATAAAAAAAAAATAAACGAATAGGGAAAAAAGAACAAACACTATTGATTTATAGAGGTTCGGACTTACACTTATGTCTTCTCCCTTATCATATAAAATTATATGCATAAGCCAAGAGAAAATCTTAAATTATTCATGAAGTACATGGATAGAGTATATTCAAGATAATTCCAAGATTATGCATTCAAGAAGCACATCAATCAAGAATAATTATACATATAATATAAATATATATATATATATATATATATGAGCATATGTCTTGATCGAAGTAATGGATGAACCAAGAAAAAATTATTTACATATCAATGAAGATCAATATTGTAAATTAAGCCTTAAACTTTAAACTC
>JBBYHM010023910.1:0-10362 GCA_038381775.1 Adansonia rubrostipa
ATCATTATTTAATGATTTTGATATCTTTTATTATTGATGTTGTAATCGATATTTTACCTTAATTGATAACGATAACGTTAAATTACAATAAATGCGACGTGATCGAAAACGCATCCACAATCACCTGATGGCCACACTGCTCAAAGGCATAAAACCAGATATAAAATGGAACAAAGGCAACATCTACGTAACCAAGTTTTTCACCACAAAAGTAAAGCTTATCTCGGAGCTCTCCTTCTAACAGCTTCAGGCTCTTAATGAATTCTTTCTCTGCAGCTTCCTGTTCTTCTCCCTTGGCTGTCCATCTTATCCTTACGAGGTCAAATATCTGCATTTCATTCAATAATAATTTAGGCATAACTTAAATTATTCGGATTCAGATATGAGCCTAAGATACATAATTATGTTAATTTTTTGAAACTTCTTTTATATATTTAGAAGGTTATATCTTAAATTTTGAATGCAAATACTTAAAAGAAAAATAAAAAATTAGAGTATAAGGCATAACAAGATAAATATATTATCAAGGAAATTGCTTATTAGTTAGTAGTAATTTTAGTTTTTACACCCAATAGAGCTTTCGAGTTAAGGAAACATAATATATATATATATATATATATAGTTAAAAACAAATAAAAGACAGTACCTCCTAATCAACAAAATCAGCCCAAAATCTAGCAATAGCTCTTTGGTAAGTATCAACAGGGAGCAAAGGAGATTTATGGTTCTAGACCTAATCGATACACTGAGCCTGGATGAGTGACTCACGAACAGGTTTAGCATTATGGATAAGAACGGGGATTTTCTTCTGAATAGGGTTCATCTGCAAAAGCAATTCACTTTAGTTCCTCAAATCTTCTTCTTTGTACTCATATTTTATCCCTTTCTCGGCCAAAGCAATCCTCACTCTCATCCCAAATGGACTTGGCCAGAAATCCAACAAAACTTCCCCATCTGCCATTTCCAAACTAATCAAAAACAAAGATTGAGACTCAACTCAAAAACTAAACTGAAGCTAAAACAAGACCTTGGGTTTTTGGTTTTGCCTTTTTTCTTTTTCTCTTCTAACGTCTGGAACTGAAGGGTTTGTAGGAGTGTATTTAAAGATAAGAAGTTTGGGGTTTTACTGATAATATATGAAAATGCCATTGCTTATGTCACTATGTTCATAAATTACTGTGTTTATTATTTTTTAAACGAATTAGGAGGTTGATGTTATGCAATTGCTTGCGTCATTCGGCCCCATTAGATAGGATTTGGGTGAAGTGAGACCCACATTATTTGGTGCCCATGGGAGCCTTTATAGAGTTCAAAATTTGGTACAACCTTGGTTGAGCAATATTTGCCATTTTTGAATTGGAAAAGAGATTAGGTTACCCGGGCCTGTTCCTTCCTTTGAGACAACAAGGAGCCTTGTCTTGTTCGCCATATAAAACTCAAAACTGTCGTACGGTTATCCCAAGGGACAGGATTTTCTATTGCCATTTTTGCTGATTTACTTTTAGACTGTTCCTTAATTTTGCCAACAATCTAAAGCATTAATGTCCTACGAAAATATAACCTTTGGATTTCCCTACGCATGTTTTTTTTCACAGGCCGGCACTGGTGAAAACAATTCGGAATAAAGGGTAAACAAAAACAAACTTTCTGATAAGAAACCGCAGCGGGTCGCCCCCTTCGTCTTACGCTTGATAATTCGTCTTACCCTTGATAATTTATATATTTATATAATATTTATATATTTTATTATATTATAATTATATTTAAAATATTTTATTTTTATATAAATTTTAATATATTTATAATTTATATTATATTAAATTTAATATATTTATATTTTTTAAGCATGTTTTAATTTTTTACATGTCATATAACCACATGATTTTTAATATTATCAAATCTTAATTTTTAAAAATAAATTTAATAATTTATATATTTATGTTATATTTATATATTTTATCTTATTATAATAAAATATTTTATATTTATATAAATTTTAATATTTAAATAATTTTTATTATATTAATTTTAAAATATATATTAAAATTAAAATTTTTAATTTTACGTACGGATTTGTCAGAAGCTATATTTATAGACAAAAAGATTAAGCTTGCTGGGGTCTTTCCGTACCTTTCCTGACATGCTATAAATGATTCTACGAACTAGCAAAGTTAAAATTAAATATTTTAAAATATTTAATTATTATTTTTTATTTAACTAATAAATTTGATTAAAAATAATTCAAATATAATAAAATATAAAAATTAATATAAATATAAAAATATTTTAAATTATATATAATACATATATAATTATATTAAAATTTATATAAATATAAAATATTTTTAAATATAATTATAATACATAAAATTTAAAATATTTAAATATTTAAATTGTTTTTTAAAGGATACACAGTGAATATCCCATTGCTTACGTCACTGGATTTATAAATTACTTTTTCAAGGGGAAACGTTAACGAGTGACAGTGACACTAGTTAGAGTAACTAGTGATATTTAAAAGAAACGTAATTAATAAATACTTTTAATTTTTTTTCCTTGTATCCGTAATAATTAAGTTTATTCTGGGAGCTGTAAAAGAACATAACACTCGGTAAATTATTCATAAATAATTTAATTTTTATTTATTTATTAAAATTAAATAAATTAATATGAATAAAATTTAAAAGCTTATTTATAAATAAATCGAATATAAATATAATATATTTTGTTTATTTAATATCATAAGTAAATTCGTTTTATGAATCATTTAAAGTTCATTTAAAATTTATTTATTATTTAATATAATAAAATTAATAATATTTTTTTATATATTTATAATATAATTAATAATATTTATATTTTATTATTTTATATTTAAAATTAATAAATATATTTGTTTGATTGTTTGTTTAAATTCATTTAGATATATTTGTTTATTGTTTATAAACATATTTTTAACTGTTCATGAACATGTTCAATTACAAGTTCATGAATATATTCGTTTAGTGTTCTCGACTAAGTTCATTTAATTTAAATAAACAAATACGTACACACGTAATTTTAAATAAACGAACATGAACATAATTTTAAAATTTTTAACGAAAACAAACCAAATAGGAACAGACTTTAAAATAAATAAAGGAATATGAATAAAAGTTTGCTCGTTCAGGCTCAATTCATTTACAGCCCTACTTGTTATCGAAATATTACTATTTTAAAATATATTATTAAAATCCAAAAATTTTGTAATTTCATTTTTTATTTTTCTCAATTCAACTTTGGAGTCCAAATAGGAAGCACCACGTGCGTCCATGTGGCAAACGCTATCCACGTTGCCACTTCCACTTTTCCTGTCTTATTTATATTTTTTATAGTTTGTATTTTTTTTTTTGGTTAAATTTATCCTTTTTCAATTTTTTTATGTTTTTTATTTATTTCTTTTTCTTTTGAACTTTCCACATTGGGTTTTGAAATAGAAACGTTAAAAATAAAAAATTAATATCTACTATTATCCTTAGCCTTACAAGTTACAAAAAAAATATATAAAAATAGCATAAAAGCACTAAATAACATTAAAAAATGTAGTCTTTGTTGTTTTCTCTTTAAGAGAATATAATTTATATATATTATATCTAAAATTTTGGATTAAGTTTGATGTCATTAACTCATTGATACTAACTTAATTAAAAATTAAAAAGAAAATTAAATTAAATTTATAATATTAAAATAAAATTAGTGGTAGTCTCTCAATTAAAAAAAATTACCCATTAAAATTAAACTACTTACATAAAAAACCTATCTTTTATTTTGTTTTAATTTTAATATATATTTTTTAAAATATAAAAATTTTATTAATAAACTTACTTTTCACCTAGTGAATGTGATAGATTCTAATTTAAATAAAAGTAATTATAGAATATATGAAGAAAATAACGTTAAAGAAATAGCCTTCGACAATCGGGTTTGGCGTGGACTTGTTGGATAAGGCTATTCGTATAGCACTTATATATTTAAATAAAAGCATTTAGGGACAAGGGGTCATACTATGTCGGTCGGTGAGAAGGATAAGAAGAAGAGCTGGCTGTGATGAGTGAGGGTATGATGGGTAACCACGTTGTGATTGGTAAGAATATTGTGGTGGGAAAGAATATAATTGCGGGTAAGGATATAGTGATGGGTAAAGATTTGGTGGGAAAGCATGTGGCGGGTAAAGATATTATGAAACCGATGGCTGAATAGGTGGTGTACTACAGGTAGCAATGACAGTGTGCTAGGCGTATGCTGGCTTGAAGAAGACTCAGAGGTGTCAAAAGCTCAAACTGGTCTCCGAGTTTTCACTAATCCCTATTTCCCTCTCAGATGCGTCGTCTACCTTGGCTATCATCCTCGAGTGGCCCTAGGATGATATCTGCAGGAGGAGGTGCTTGAAAATGCATCCTAGCAAAGCGATGATGCTCATCCAATGTAGATAAAGTTTTGCAGACTGTTGAGGGTTATACATGCTAAATCCCGATCCCAGTGCCGTAGGCTAACCATACTGCTGTTTCGCAATGTCAACTCAAGAAACAAATATAACAATACCGTAAATACGAAGTACATAGTAATCAAACATATTTGGTAGTTTACTTACCTTAACCCCAAGAGTAGTTGTAGTCTGAGAAATCCAGCGTCTGATAATTCTTTTATACCAACGCATGTGCTCAGAATGCACACTGAGGGCTTCATCCAATGCCTTCCATTCACACATAATTACTTACGGGTATCCTTGAGGGAGATTTAGTCTATGTGCACGTCTGGCCAAAAATCATCCTGTCTCCCCTTCAAATGTGATAAAGTGTAAATTCTCAAGCTGACGCGGCTTCCTTAGAATGGGTTGGTCCAGCGCAAACGGTGCAGAGCCCTATCTTGCTGGTTCCACTCAATAATATGAAAACATATCAAAGGAACCATTGCATGCCAGATGTCACTACCTGCAGTACAGAAAACAGGGAGTGCAGAGACAATCACTGTCGTGTATGACTACCTTACAATCTTCAAAGAAAAATATATATATTACAAGTCAGAGGTAATAATATAACTAATTTAAACTTTATTCAAGCCAATACTTGCCTCATGTTTCTTCAAATGATAGACGTGGTGCCGCTAATACTTTGCACATGCATCAGGGTTTTAAATAAAATTTTGTGTCCGTGGTGCCTATTTAAATGTCAAATTGATGATCACTACAATAAGTTACATAAAGCAAAATATGTATACATGAATACAATTTCAACTAATATAACTAAATGATATCATAAAACTTACTTAAAAACCCAAATGGATGTAGGTGGGCAGGATCAGGTGCTTAGGTGGCAAGAGTCACAACCTCATCTACGAAGGTAGGTGCAACCCAAGGAAATTTAACCCATTACAGTATCTAAATTTAATAATTAATGTATTAATATTATATTTATATATTATATTATATTATAATAATATTTAAAATATTTTATATTTTTATTATTTTAATATAATAATAATTTATATTATAAAATTTTTAAATGCATTTATATTATATTATATTTTTATTAATTTATATATATTATATTTATATAATAATGTGTAAAACTATTAAATCTATCTATATCCACAATAAAAAAAACAAGCACCTCTATTCTCGTGCATGTAGTAGTCAATGACCTTGCACAACTTTGTATGCAAATACGATAGACATGTAGATCCCCTACTATAGGTCCCGACAAAGGTCGTTCAAAATGTATTAGAACTTGTAAACCATATAGGTTTGAATGAAAAGATATTTTCTTTTCTTTTTCTTTTCTGATAACGCCAAAATCGAGCACCGTTCTAAAGATGAAAAGACAATCTTTTTTCAATTATGCTATTTTGTTTTATCCATTATTAATTAATGCTTATTTTAAAGATAAAGTATTTTTAATTAATTTTTTTTTTTAGTTTTTGCTGATTATTGGGTATAGGCTCCTTACTTCCTTGTACATAAATATTTTTTTAGACTCTTGTCAAAACAACATTATTTTAATGAAAATTAAATGTAAATATTATCATAGGAGTCAAACAACAAATAACTATTGTAAGCGAGAAAATATATATAAACTATATTTAAGTCGATCACTTTTAGTATATTTAAAATTTATATTTTTATATTTAGATCTAAAAATATTCGTACGTGAGAATGCATGTGTTGCTTGTGTGAATTAATTAAAATTTTTATATATCAGAATGTTTTATTTTAATATTCATATCGTTAGATATATATATATCAGATATGAATATTTAAACAAAAATAAAATGTGAAAACAATATAGCAAACTTTCAAGAAAAAGAGAACTAAACAACACAGATTAGATATGTTCAAGTGCTGGACTATCCGTCCAAACTCGAAGACTTATCCGATATTTGAAAATGTTTGAATAAAAAATTAGGCTCAAAAAAATAGACTTGCACAAAAAATACTTGCTTTTAAATGAATCGGGCCTTAGGCAAAAGATTTCAAGCCAAACCGCAAGCCTAACAAATCTCAAATAAGTTTTTTTAACTATAAAATTTATATTTTTATAATATAATTATATATTTTATTATAATAATTATAATTTTATTTTACTAGTTTTTAACTTATTAAAATATTTTCATAGTAGAAGTCATAATATACATTTTTAAAAGAATATTAACAAAAAACTTATTAAAATAATTAATTATTAGAAATTAAATTTAAAACATATTTTAAAAAATATAATATAAAAAAGTTTAAACCGGTTAAAACAACCCATTTACAAATATGAATAACCTTGAACGAATAAACCTATTCATATTTGAAACCTAACTGAACCCAAGCAAACTCATAATGTGTTAATACTTTTCATAAGCTCAGCACAACCTTAATAAGGTCTAACATTATACTTAAAATAAAGTTGGTGCACTATATCAAAACTTTCAAGGAAAAGATACCTGTGCAGAGTTTCTTTAGGTGAAGTTCGTAAAGATCTCTCAATGAGTTTTCCGATTTCGTTTCCATTGCTGCAACACAGCTCTTTATGGGTTATTCCGTAAATTTCTCCTAAGTTGCATACTTTTTTATGATTTATACTTTTAAAAAAATCACAATTAATGATTGTAATTTATATCAAGTTAATTTAATAAACTAACGATTATTATGTAAAAGGTGAATAAGGGTTTATTGAATAATACTAAATTAACGTGTTAGGTCAATTGTACGTTAACATCTAAAAAATATTTGACTTGATACGTGATAATTTAGTATTGATCAACTATATTAAGTTAGCATTTTATTTAACGATACTAATTCATTAGGTAATCTACTAATGAAATACAAATTTAAATATCTTATTATTAATTTTTTTTCTTTAAGCATCAAATTATTGAAATGTATATGACGCATGAACTAATTTACATATTAACCCTTTATATTTATAGTTCTGAAGTTTGAAAAAAAAAAAAAGTGTAGAGAGGCTAGCTTTACTAACATTTATTGGACATTAATGCTACATTGTTGGCAAAATTAAGCAATGCCCTAGAAGTAAATTAACAAAAATGGCAATCTAAGTTCTGTCTATGGACTAGGCCCCAGATAAAGATTTTTTTTATTCTAATTGGTTCGATTTTATTTAAATTATTATTTAATAGTAAAATATTTTTAATTTAATTTTAATTATAAAATATAAAAATATTAATATAAAAATAATTTTTTTAATTTCATTAACTTTTAAAAAATAATTCTAACTTTCAAACTGATCTTAGTTTAAACTTAGATAAAAAAAATCAAAATTAATATATGAAAATTTTTAAATCATGACTTATGAGTGTATTCCTGGGTAACCTTGACAGTTTTATATGGCTATTCTCAACAGGGCAGATTAACCTAAAAAGGCATACAAAAATATCCTGCTTGTGCATTTTCTCTAAGGTTTACCAATAAGGGTAACTCATTCAAATTGACAGACATTGGTCAACCGAAGGTTTAGCAAACTTTTAACTAAAAATAGGCTGCCATTAGTGTCGTTTCCAAGCATGGCTACCAAATAATGTGGGTCCTACTATACCCAAATCCTAATAAATTATGCCAGATGACGCAAGCAATTGCATAACATCAACTTCCTAATTTGTTTAAAAAATAATAAATAAAAAAAGTAATTTATGGACCCAATGACATAAGCAATTCCAATCTTTGTTTTTGTTTAGTTTGAAATGGCAGAGGAGGTAGTTTTATTGGATTTCTGGCCAAGTCCCTTTGGGATGAGAGTGAGGATTGGATTGGCTGAGAAAGAGATAAAATATGATTACAAGGAAGAAGATATGGGGAATAAGAGGGATTTGCTTTTGGAAATGAACCCTCTTCACAAGAAAATCCCAGTTCTTATCCACAATGGTAAACCTGTTTGTGAGTCACTCATCCAGGTTCAGTACATCGATGAGATTTGGCATCATAAATCTCCTTTGCTCCCTACTGATCCTTACCAAAGAGCTATTGCTAGATTCTGGGCCGATTTTGTTGACAAGAAGGTTCTTTCTTTTCTTTGTTTTTAACCATATATATGTTTCCTTGACTCAAATGCTCTATCGGGTGCGAAAGCTGAAGTTACTACTAATTAGTAAGCAACTTCCTTGATAATATATATATCTTGTTATGCTATATGTTACTCCAACACTTATTTTTTTAACTCTTCATATCCGGCATTTACATTCATCTCATATTGAGATATAGGTGTTTGAGACATAATCTTCCGAGGATCCTTCACATACAAAAAATAAATAAATATTAACATAACCGTGTATCTAATTCTTACATCCGAATTCGAGTAAATTAGGGTATGCCTAAATTATTGTTGAATGAAATGCAGATAGTTGACCTCGGAAGGAAAATATGGGCAACTAAGGGAGAAGAACAGGAAGCAGCAAAGAAAGAATTCATTGATAGCCTGAAGCTGTTGGATGGAGAGCTTGGAGATAAGCCCTACTTTGGTGGTGAAAATCTTGGCTACGTAGATGTTGCCTTTGTTCCATTTTATAGCTGGTTTTACGCCTATGAACAGTAGCAACTTCAGCATTGAAGCAGAGTGCCCCAAGCTGATTGCATGGGCTAAAAGGTGCTTGGAAAAGGAGAGTGTATCAATGTCTCTACCTGACCAAGGAAAAGTCCATGGCTTTGTTTTGCAGTTGAAGAAGCTCTTTGGAATTGAGTAAATCCTGTGAAAGGGGCTACTTGCTAAGCAAGAATAAGACGATTATCAACTTCTAATTACCCTGCTTAATTTATGTTTTAAAATAAATGGACTCTTAGTTGTGCTTGGTTGTGTTTTATTGTGATGAATAAATATAGGGTCCGCTTAGCACATGGCTATAATCACGGGTTAAAGATTATTTATTTATCATTTTAAAGTTTTTTATTTAATATATCATTTTTATTAAATTAAAAAATTACGTAGATATTAATTAGACTTTTCTTCTCAAATATATTATCTTAACCAATTTCACTGATTAACATTTCCTATAAAAATATTATAACAGCTTTATAATGTGTTTATAGTTAAAAGAACCATATTTTTAATTGTTTCGCCGGGAAATGAAGTAATGGAGCACTGTTATCATGCTTTTAATTTTTTATAAAAAAATTGAATATTCATATTTTATGAGACACAATGTAATAATAATAATAATAATAATAATAATAATAACAGAGATAAAATTAGAAACATATTTGAAAATATGCAATATCGGTGTGATTAGATTTGTAAAATTGTATAGATTATTAGTAATAAGACGTAAAAATAAAAATAAAAATTTTGAAATGAGTGTTTATTGTTAGTATTGAAATTAAAGAAGAATGTTGAATAAAAAATAATAAGGGTTAATATTTTATTAAAAATAAAATAAAATTCACAAATTCTAGTACTTGAGGTGAAATTGGAAAACAGAATACAAATTTTTGTTCTAAATTCTAAGAATTTTAAAAATTTTAACTTTTATTTTAGCAAACAAAGTAATTTCAAGATGGAAATTACAAAGTTACTCAATAATTTTCCCTCCAAAATCTCTCATCGAAAATAAATATAAAATATAATTTTTTAAATATATATATAATATTTAAAATTTTAAATATATTTATATAATACGTATATTTATATCTTATAAAATATAAAATATATTTATATCTTCTGCTTATCTAAATAAAAATGGGTCTACACATAGGACCCACATTACTTGGTGGCCGTTCTTGACCAAGGGCATTAATGGGAGCCCAGTTTGCGTTTAAGAATCTGCTGCCACTCGGGCTGTAATTCAGAGCTCTACTGATATCATATTTCAATTAGAGGTGAAAATTGAACGATT
>JBBYHM010023962.1:0-10361 GCA_038381775.1 Adansonia rubrostipa
TTTTAAAATTCATCAAATACTATTATTTGATTCAACTTAATTCAATTTTTAAAAATTCATTTATTTTCAGGAGTTTTTATTTTTTTCCTTGAAATTTCCCTATTTCCAAAAAATCAAGTTTTTTATTCTATAAATGTTTTTGAAGGAAGTTTCTTCGGCTTCAAATTTTTAAAATTCATCTAATATTGTCATTTAACTCCTATTAAAGTAGTTTTGAAAATTTTAATTTATTTCATGGGTTTTGAATTTTTTTTCATATATGTTAATTTTCCTACACTAAGGCATTTATTGTAAAATTTTACGAGTTTTTAACTTCCAATTAGGATCTTTTGCACCGTTTCATTTCTAAAATTTTTTCTGTGATCAATTAACATTAAATCCAATTTTATTTTGATTTTTGGAAATCCTATTTAATTTAATTTAATTTTCTTTACTTTTTCCAACTAGTTATATTCTAACTAGCTTGTTTTCTCATCCAATTACTTTCTAACCAAGTTGGTTACATCCCAATTACCTATTACATGAGCTCATGAGCTTGATAATAGAGTGACTCATAAGAAAAGATAACAAAAGCATGCGCTTATGACACAACATTTATTATTTCCAACCCAGTAAGCCATATTCACATAAAAAAGACAAAAAGAAGAAGAAATTAGTGGCCATTCAGCCTCTCCAATTTTTTGGGCAGCAATATTGCCGCCCTTCCTTTGTAAAATGAGGATTTTTTTCTTCATATGGGTTTTTTTTTTGGCCAGAGAGAAAAAAAAAAGAAAAAGAGAGCTTGGAACCAAAAAAAAGTACTTAGTTTTTCAAGTTTGTCCTTAAGGTATCACACTTGTCTTTTCTCTTCTTCATTTTGATTCATTTTCATCCTCATGCTTAAGCCAAAATCATGTTAAGGCTCATGGATTCTCACCCATTTTGAAAGGCTAAACATGGTGTCTTTACTTTTTTTTTTGTATTTTTAGTTATTTTTTAGTTAAATCTTATGTATATGTATATACACACTATTATTCTTATTATTATGATTTTGATTTTATTGTATTTATGTTCATGTTTCCTTCATGCTATTGTGATGTTGATAAGTTGATTAGAATAATATTATACTTAGTTTATGATTTTTCTTTGATTTAAGTTTGATGATAATTATTTATGCTTATTTCCATGGTTTTTATGTCAAAGCATGTATGTATTTCATGTTTTTTATCTTGACCAAATCTGATTGGAATTGTTCATGACCATGTTGTGCTTATTTTTATTTTGATTTCATTATTTTTAGATTATTTTGTAATATTAGTAAACATAGGACTAAATTGCAAAATTTATAAAAGGTTTTTTTAACATTTTTGTCTTGGTTTATAGCTTTGTAGGCCATGAGATTCTTGATTTGTGTATTTGTAAACAATTTTTAGGTATTTCTAATACTTTGGGGGTCATTTTATAAATATTAAAAAGCTTAAAGACTAAATTGTAAAATATGAAAATTATATTTTGGGGCCAAAAATGCTTGGCCAAACATTCTTGCATATTGTTACCATGACTTTTGTGTTAATTCTTTACTGGTTTGATGATTTTTAATGAGTTTTTGTAGTATTAAACAATATAGGGGTCAAAATGTAATTTTACAAAGTTTAAGGGTTACTTTCTAAATTCTAAAAAAATTGGGCAAGGTATTTAGCTAAATCTTTGTTAATATACTGGATGCATTTTTATGGATAATTTTATATGATTTTTATGATTTTTAGGTTATTTTATTGTTTAAGGACTAAAATGAAAATTTAAGAAAGAGTAGGGACTAAGTAGCAAATTTTCATATTTAGGGGGCAAAATGTACATTTCATCAGTTTCAACGATTTCTATTATTTTTATGGCCTTCCATAGGGATATTGAAATTTTCAAAACTTTTCGTATTTGTTTGGTCCTCCAAAGGATATGAAATGAAATTTTAAAAAATTTAGGGGCTTGATTGCAAATTTTGCATTTCAAGTCATACTTAAACTTTTAGCTTTTCCATTTAGACTAAATTCATCTACTTTTCATCATTTTAGTGTCCATTAGGGTACCGAAAAACTTTAATGTCAAAAGTATAACCTAAGGGCATTTTGGTATTTTTAAAAATCGAGTAGTAGATAGTAACTGGGATGCTTTTATGCCGAAGGTGCACATTTAGGATAGGTTCATCCATTTTTCATCGTTTTAGTGTCCATTAGGGTACCAAGATATTTTAATGTCAAACGTATACCCTAGGGGTATTTTAGTAATTTTTTAAAAATTGAGTTCCAAATAGCAACCGTGATGCTTGTATGCCAAAGGTGCACATTTAGGATAGGTTTATCCACTTTTTATCATTTTAGTGTCCATTAAGGGGTACCGGGATACTTTAATATCGAAGGCATACCTAAGGACATTTTCGTAACTTTTCTCACCGGGATGCTTTCATGCCAAAGATGAATGTTTAGGATTCATTTAGCCTTTTAAGGTCTTCTTAGTGTCCATTAAGGTATCGGGATACTTTTCATGTTGAAGGTATACCCTAAGGGCATTTTGCAAATTTTTCTAAAATCGAATCCTAGGTGGTAACTGGGATGCTTTTATGCTAGAGCTGTACATTTAGGATAGGTTCATCCACTTTTTATTATTTTAGTGTCCATTAAGGGGTACCGAGATACTTTCATGTCAAAGGCATACATAGGGGCATTTTTATAATTTCTCATTAGGATACTTTTATGCCAAAGGTGAATGTTTGGATTCTTTTAGCCTTTTAAGGTCTTTTCAGTGTCCATTAGGGTACCGGGATACTTTTCATGTCGAAGGTACACCTTAAATTTTGGTAATTACTTTAAAATCGAGTCCTAGACAGTAACTAGGATGCTTTTATGCCAAAGGTGCACATTTAGGATAGGTTCATCCAGTTTTTATCATTTTAGTGTCCATTAGGGGTACTAGGATACTTTCATGTCGAAGGCATACTTAGGGGCATTTTCGTGATTTTTCTCACTGAGATGCTTTTATGCCAAAGGTGAATGTTTAGGATTCATTTAGCCTTTTAAGGTTTTTTTAGTGTCTATTAGGGTACTGAGATACTTTTCGTGTCGAAGATATACCATAGGGGCATTTTGGTAATTTTTTTAAAATCAAGTCCTAGATAGTAATCGGAATGCTTTTATGCCAATTGTGCACATTTAGGATAGGTTCATCCACTTTTCATCATTTTACTATCCATTAAGGGTTACCAGGATACTTTCACGTTGAAGGTATATTCTATGGGCATTTTGGTTTTTGCTAAGTCCTATGTGATTACAAAGATATTTTTGTGTCTAAGGAACAAATTAGGAATATGTGTCCTTTTAGATTGTTATTGAGTTTTAGGAAGTTTTATAATATTTTCAATAAATTATAAATTTTCTTTTAGGAAATTAAGGCAATGTCACCAAGTTAAAATAATACGTAGAATTTCTCCCAAAATATGATAAAGGTTCTACGGATTATTTTAATTTTGAGATATCCTTTTCATAATGGAAGTCAGGATTTTTATAAATTAAAAAAAGTAACAAAAATTTTGCATTCCTCTGGCCCTCCACCGGGGTGCAACATATATTTTTAATTTTAAAATCTTTTATGTTCTTCTAGTTTTCTGTTGGGATATGAAGGAGGATGATAAAAAGCTTTCAAGTTCCATTGGTCTTTCGATGGAATACGAAAGAGATTTTGACTTCCAGAATTTTGAAAACCTGGTCTTCGTAATGTGGAATAATAAATCCGTCTTAAAATAATTATTATTTCGGGAATCTATAATTAAATGCCACATGTTGAAACCGAATAAAAAATAAAATTCAAGTTAACAAATAATTAATAAGGCATCGATTTTCAGCATCACGAGAGGGTCGATCATTACTTATGATTGTAACCGGCTCTTAGACCATTTTATATGATCTCTGGTATGATCGTAGGCCTTGGAGTTTGTATTCTAGGGTTTCGTAACCCTTAAACTACAAACTTCGATAAGTGACCACTCTCAACTAACCCAAATAGATTGGTGGTGACTCCAAATAAATAGTCATTTCATAAAGACTATTTAAGGTTCAGTCAAGTGAGCGATTCATTTCAACCACGCAGTCCCCAAAAATAAAAAGATGTCAACAATGATATGGCCTATACAAATAAGAGAATATAAAATAATAATAAATTTAATAAATATAGGAGCAAAGGCCATTTAAGTCAGGCTTGGTTAGGATTCATATCTGGACCATGTTATGATAGCTTGGTGACTTCACTGGGGATAGCTAGAGAGTCAGGCCTTAATTTAATTATGTATTAACTAAATTTTGATTTATTTGGTTTCAACCAATATTTAACTATAATTCCTGATATTTTTAAATTATTTTTTCATTGTATTTTTGACTTATAAATTTCAGTATATATTCTTCATATTTTTCCCTAACCCTTTTGTTTCCTTTACAGCATTATTTTTTAAGGAATTTGGGATAGAGGTTTTTACTATTTTTGAAAGTGCTAAGTCATAGAAGGTAAGTTGTTCCCCCGCGCACACTTTGCAAATGCATATGCATCTTCCACATATATAGAAGGGGCATAGGTACCCAATGTTTTAGGACGGGCGAAGTAGCTCTACCTTCTGAGGTGTTAGCCTCTGTCTGGGCCTATGAAAAAGCCTACCGAGTGTAAATTCCTATGCCTGCCTGAGGTGTTAGCCTTGTTATGCGCATGGAAGATACTACCACTTGAATTGAACTCTTTCCGACATAAACCCACGATGGGTAAGGATCAAGGTACGTCGCCAATTTTTTCTAGACTCGAGGAACAATTTGAGAACCTATTTAGTTGTCTAACCCAAACCTTATGTAATGAGCTATAGGAGACTCACTTAGTTAGAGCCACACCCAGTTCTAGAGGATACCAAATCGAGTACACATGGGGGAACACTTCTAATGTTTTACTAATATGATTTGTGTTTCTTCATATTATTAATTGTATGTTGTGTTGTTATGATATATTTTACTTTTACTAATTTGTTATATTACGAAAGTGTTTTTTTTTTATTCTTAGCATCACAATTGTATATATCCCATGGAAACTTGTAAACTCATTCATGCACCTGCGAAGTTCACATTCTTATATGGTTATGCATTCATAATTTCCATAATGTATTAATTTGTTTCATTTATTATATTCCAAGAATCAAGAGATGGGTGATAATTTAGAGGCAAAGGTCAATGCATTCACGTTCATCTAAGAAGAGTTCAACCATAAAGTCCAAGGAATGGAAAATCTACTCAAGAGACTGATAAAAATGGTTAAGGGTTTACATGAAAGAAAAAAAGATCACATATTGGAAGTATTAGAACACATGGGAAATCAAATGATTGTGAACATAACTTTTTGGGCTATTTGCTAGATTTTGTGAATATAGGGTTAAAAAATGAATGATTAGGGTTCTCAAAAATCCCTTTAAAGCACAACATAGTTAGGAAAATGTAATATTTGCAAGAGCAATTCTTTTTGTTACTTTGCCTTTGAATTTTGCAAATATGAGTACGTATGACCATAATTAGTGGATAAGGTAGAGAACTTTGGTAAGTGGTACAATGCTATTAAGTCATGACTCAAATTCCTCAGATTCCTACTTCTAAAATAATCTTTGTCTGTTGAATCATGTCTCATTCACTTATTTATATATTTGTTCATTCATAGAATTTTTTTTTTTCATTTATAGACATACATACATGGATAATAATAAAGATAAATGTTAACAAGATATATGTATTCATGCATACTGATTTAAGTTTCATTTTTTCAAGGCGACATAACATGAATCTAAAATGGAAGACTTCATAAATTACAAGCTTGATGAAGTTTCTTGGAACAAGCAAGTCTGTTTGCACCTAATAAAATATTATTTATACTTCTGCCAGGGATTCAGGGAAGTACAAGCTTAAAGACAATTTTTTAACATTTACGATATATAGTCAGTGGACACTAATATTGGTTCCTTTTCATAAGAGGTAGATGTAAAAATCATTGCATAAAAACAGAATTTGGGTCCTTGACTTTAATAAGAATGAAAGGTCCTACAAAAGCAAAACCATAACTAAAAATTGTTATTATTGTATATAATCCTATATCATAACAACACTTCTGCTGAAGATTCAAGGAAGTGCAAGCTGAAAGGCAACCACTTTATGGTATTTAATATATGGAAGTCGGTCCCATAATACACATTCATGCTAACCAAGGGATGACAAGTAGCATATGTGGGATGAGAAAGCAATTCTATCATGCCGACAGGACCCTAAAAAGTTGAGAAAACAAGGAAATCCATTCGGACGATCTCCTTGACCCTAGCCTTTCATTGTTTAGCAACCTCAATGAAATCAGATTGATCTCTACCATTCCAACCAAACGTGGAAAACTCCCTACCCAAGGTGGTACAATTCAGGCACAGGTTGCCACATTTTTTGTCTAAGGTTGCCATCAACCAATGCATACTGTTCAATGTGAAAATAATTCATAGTATCAGCATGGTCAGTAGGAGATCATAGGCTGCTATAAATTCCAATTTCAATTACTTAGATTATTCTTTACCATGCAATGAGCTTTTGGATTCTTCTTTTTAGCTAAAGAATCTATTAAAGAATCAAGTCTCATATAATGGTTGTGCTTATGGCATGATTGAGATAACAGGAAATAACCACGGATCTTATGGAATTTTCAAACTTAGGAACTTAGAGTTTGATACGCCTTTTGATGTTCCACTAGTTGATTTATAATCGAGCCCTCAAGGATGTCAATTTAGCAAATTTTGAAGTTAGAAGACATTTATCAATGATGATTGGTCTAAAAGTCATCGACCTTTTGGTAGTATGCTAATTAAGGGCAATTTTTATCTCGACTTCAAAATTTTGTACATTTTTTATGAAATGAATTTTGATTTGTAAATAGTATGCATACTTCACTAACCATGAATTTTGTTTATAATAATTTCCAATATTTAGGACAATGAGAACATTTTGGAAATTTTTTCTTTGGTAGGTGATCACCATTAGTTTGAGCTCTCTCAGAGTGGTCCTTCACTTTTACATATATAATTTTCCCAAACATTCAGTTATAGACCTTTCACCACTACAAATTTTCCACACCCAAATGTTCTTTTCTATGGATTCCTTTAAGGTCAAACAAATAGGTTATGCTCTTAAAAGATTTAGATATCGATAGTTTGACATGTATTAAAATAATAAGAGTAATTTCGAGATTTCCCTTATTTTGATAATCTTTTGCCATAATTTTTGTAAAAATTCTTCCAAATCCTCAATTTAGGAAGAATGAGAGTGAACATAAGCCAAAATCATTTTTTCATTTTGAACAAAGCCTTTTCAAATCATTTGATACATAAGATATGAGATTCGAGATCTTTTTCAAGCCAATCTGATTTTCTTTCTTAGAGGCTCAACCAATTGTTGGTGGATATGAAGCTAATCATAGTGAAGGGCACATCTTAAGCCTTTAGTGAGTGTAACATCATGCTATTTAAGTATTCAAAATGATTTGGAAAAAAAACCTTTTTTTTCTCACTAAATGCTTGACCAGCTCAAATGGCTATGTTTGAAATGAAAAATGGCCTTCTTTCTCTATCTTTTCTTAAATATAGAAAATTAATCACTTTGCAGCCTCATTTGAGCTGATAGTTTATTTTTTTCTCTAAACCCTAATCAAGGGGCTTAAAAAGAAAATGATAGATAGGCCTAAATAAAGTGCTTAAGGGTAATTGAATCAAGGATCAGTTCTTTTTAGAAAGAGTTAATTTAGGCATGTCTTTCAAGATGAACAAATTTTTTTTCTTCAATAACTTTTGTTTCTTGTTTTTTATTTTTTCTTTCTTCAAGACTTCCATCGTTCTTTATTCTAAAAGAACTTGAAATTTTATTCATTCTTTATTTGGAATTTTTGAACTTGAAATTCAAACTTTTTTCTTTTTTGAAAATTTACTTCATGACGTCTGATTTGTTCTTCTCATAACCTTATAATGGAATTTGCCCCTTTTAATCTTAAAGCTTTGCTTCACTTAGCCCCCAGTGTGGAGGAACCTTTCTCATATTTTAGGAGAAATTCTACGTATTATTTTAACTTGTAGACATTGCTTTAATTTCCTAAAAGAAAATTTATTTTTTTATTGAAAGTATTATAAAACTTCCTAAAGCTTAATAACAATCTAAAATGACGCACCTATTCCTAATATGTTTCTTAGACACGAAAATATCCTTGTAATAACATGGGACTTAGCGAAAATCGAAACGTCCGTAGGGTACCTTCGACATGAAAGTATCCTGGTAACCCTTAATTGACACTAAAATGATAAAAACTAGATGAACCTATCCTAAATGTGCACCATTGGCATAAAAGCAACCTGGTTACTATCTAGGACTAGATTTTAAGAAAATTATTAAAATACCCTTAGGGTATACCTTCGATATGAAAATTATCTTGGTACCCTAATGGACATTAAAAAGACCTAAAAAGGCCAAATAAATCCTAAACATTAACCTTTGGCATAAAAGCATCCCAATGAGAAAAATTACGAAAATGCCTTTAGGTATTATTTTGACATGAAAACATCTCAGTACCCCCTAATCGACACTAAAATGATAAAAACTAGATGAACCTATCCTAAATGTGCACCTTTGGCATAAAAGCATCCCGGCTACTATCTAGGACTCGATTTTAAAAAAATTACTAAAATGCCTCCAAGGTATACCTTCGACATAAAAAATATCCTGGCACCCTAATAGACATTGAAAAGACCTTAAAAGATTAAATGAATCCTAAACATTCACCATTGGCATAAAAGCATCATAGTGAAGAAAATTACGAAAATGCCTCTATACCTTTGACATAAAAGTATTCTGGTACCTCTTAATGGACACTAAAATGATAAAAAGTGGATGAACCTATCCTAAATGCGCACCTTTGGCATAAAAGTATCTCGGTTACTATCTAGGACTCAATTTTAAGAAAATTACCAAAATACCCCTAGGATATACCTTCGACATTAAAGTATCCCGGTACCCTAATGGACACTAAAAAGATCTTAGAAGGCTAAATGA
Organism: Adansonia rubrostipa; assembly: GCA_038381775.1. Classification (NCBI taxonomy): domain Eukaryota; kingdom Viridiplantae; phylum Streptophyta; class Magnoliopsida; order Malvales; family Malvaceae; genus Adansonia; species Adansonia rubrostipa. Next base: position 9,117 of record JBBYHM010023962.1, read on the forward strand.
ATCCTAAACATTCACCTTTGGCATAAAAGCATCCTGATGAGAAAAAATTATGAAAATGCCCCTAGGTATGCCTTCGACATGAAAGTATCCCGGTACCCCTTAGTGGACACTAGAATGATAAAAAGTGGATGAACCTATCCTAAATGTGCACCTTTAGCATAAAAGCATCTCGGTTACTATCTAGGACTCGATTTTAGAAAAATTACCAAAATACCCCTATGGTATACCTTCGACATTAAAGTATCCCGATACCCTAATGGACACTAAAATGACAAAAAATGGATGAACCTATCTTAAATGTGCACCTTTGGCATAAAAGCATCCTGGTTACTATCTAGGACTCAATTTTAAAAAAATTTCCAAAATGCCCCTAGGGTATACCTTCGACATGAAAGTATTTTGGTGCCCTAATGGACACTAAAATGATGAAATATAGATGAATTTAGTCTAAATAGAAAAGCTAAAAGTTTAAGTTTGACTTGAAATGCAAAATTTGCAATCAAACCCCTAAATTTTTGAAAATTACATTTCGTATCCTTCGAAAAACCAAACAAATACGAAAAGTTTTGAAATTTTCAATATCCCTACGAAAGGCCATAGAAATAATAGAAATCGTTGGAACTGATGAAATGTAAATTTTGCACCCTAAACATGAAAATATACTATTTAGTCCTTACACTTTCCTAAATTTTCATTTTAGTCCTACATAATAAAAAAACCTAAAAATCATTAAAAAAATCATATAAAATTATGTATGAAAATGCAACCAATATATCAACAAAGATTAGGCCAAATACCTTGCCCAAGTTTTTTTTACAATTTACAAAATAACCACTAAACTTTGTAAAATTATATTTTGACCCTTATATTGTAAAGTACCACAAAAAATCATCAAAAATCATTCAACCAGCAAAGAATCAACACAAAAGTCATGGTAACAATACACAAGAAGGTTTGGCCAAGCATTTTGAGCCCCAGAATATAATTTCCATATTTTATAATTTAGTCCTTAAAGTTTCTAATATTTACAAAATGACGCCTAAAGTATTGCCTAAAAATTGTTTACAAATACACAAATCAGAAATCTCATGGCCTACATTGCTCTCAACCAAGCCAAAAATGCCAAAAAAACTTTTATAAATTTTACAATTTAGTCCCTATATTTATGAATATTACAAAATAATCTAAAAATCATGAAATCAAAATAAAAATAAGCACAAAATGGTCATGAACAATTCCAATCAG
>JBBYHM010023973.1:0-10361 GCA_038381775.1 Adansonia rubrostipa
ATCTTATTAGGTTCATTTGTTTTGATTTGATTTATTTTAAGAAGTTGATTTTATAAGTTAATTTTAATGGTTTTGTTCAATTGATTTATAATATTTTTTATTTTTTAAATTGAATCAATTAAACAAATCAATACATAATTAAAGAATTAATAAATTATATATTTTTATTTATATTAACCATATCTAATTCAATTATCTTATCTAATCCATAATTATAGTATCTATACTTAATCCAATTATTTTATCCAATCTATAATTGACTCAATGGAACCAAATAATTTTACTTTAATTATTTTGATTGTTCTCATAAAGCTCGATCGATTCAATTAATTATTGATATTTTAAAATTGAATTGGACGAATGCTCCCCCGGAAAATTATGAACTCCGCCTATTCTTGCCACCCCATGAAGGATCCCCTCACTCTCACAGGTTGAAATGAAACGCTTTAAGGTCTCGTTTGGATGGATTATGGGCTATTTTACACGTAGTTATCCGTACCGTACTTCATGCCAATTAACTTTAAAACATGGCAGCAAATGTTAATTGATGAATAATTTACACTCGGAATATATATAAGAATAAGACTTAAAAAGGTATACAAATTTACAGGGGAAAGAAAACAACTAATAATCAGTAGTTTCAAATCGCGGTCCCGAATTTTATCTCGGATATAGTTTTTATATCACGAATGAGAATAATATATGATGCAAAAGTCAAATTTTCATCACGTTTTTTACCTTCACGTTGGATTAACGACCGCATTTGATAACTAGGGATCAGACGCCAAGGAATGCTCGACAATGGGATTCCCAGTGTTCCTTTGCCTGCCGAACTCTCTCCACTCTTTCCGCCTTAAGTCGCTGCTCCCAGTATTCATGGCAGCTGTTCAAGAAAAAATGCATCATCTGAGTTAGAACCTGAAATAGTTCTCAAAACGAAGCTATTTCGTAACGTAAAAGTCGCAATATAATGAAAATTATAATCTTTCGTATCATATTTTATTTATTTTATACGTCTATAACATTATCAAAACTTTTAAATATTAACAAATTCACATAACCACAATGTGTAATGTAACGACCCGTGATACTCACAATCACATTTGCAATGTAATCCGGATCGCGATTTACAAGTATGCCTGAAAATGGGTCACAAGCAAAGGCAGTACATATTCATTTGCCACTCTTGACCTAAAGGTATATTTGAATTGAGCCATGATCTGTATTCTTTTTCAATTTTTTTAACTAAACTCAATTTGACTAAAAATTATTAAAATATACAAAATATTTTGTATTAATATTTAAATATTTTTACGATTATATTTAAATAAAAATATTTTTTATTAATTGAGCAATGTTTTGAACCAAATCAGACCAACCTCAAAAAATATATATATAATATCCAACCTGACTTGTAAAATAGGAACGCACCTTCTCCTTAATAATATACTAAGCTCATGCAAATGTACAGCACCTTCATAAACTCCTGCCTGAAGTCGGGAAAAAAAAAGGTAAATTTCAAGATGATGAATAATTACTTTAAATTGGTGCTGGGAAATTATTTATGGGACATAAGACAAGGTCACCTGTCTACATAAAGGACACTTTTGTTTAGGCTCTGCTGCTTTTAGTCCATCAACAATAGACACTGCTGCAGCTGAACAAGCGCACATGTAGCAGAATATATGCCCACAACTGAGCGATACTGGATCAAATACTGTATCCTGTTGCATTCATTAAGGAACAAAATCAATATGCCTTAAATCAATGAATACCTCCTATAAAGTGGTGGCTACGGCGGTTATTTGGCAGTTTCGACTCTTTTTATGTTTATATTTATGATTAATATTTATCGTAATTAATTATGTAAATATTTATTACATTCTCAACTACGACAAATGTAATGCAATCCTATTGTGAATTTGTTGAAATGCAAAAGAAAATGCTCTCCATATGTTTCTAGATAGATGTTGCATACCATTATGATTTAATGATTTTGATGCTGAAAGCTTTCATATTTCCAAGTCCATCCTATACGTCAGAAAATAAAACATCAAGCCTATTTTCTAACCCAAAGCTCAATGTCTTGGCTAGACTGACTAGTGAGCCAAGAAGGTATCTTATTCGACAAACTCGACTATTATTAGAACAGATTTAGATAAGAGTTTTGTAATTCGAAACAGTTCGAATTGATCTGATTTGAGTATGAAAAAAAAATCTTTATCCCTCAATCTTATCTAACTCCATTCGAGTTTTGAACATATCTATTCTTAGCCGGAAAAAAAAATTCCAATTAGCAGCTAAAAGTTAAGACAAAGTACTAAATTTGACAAGTCTTTCACTTTCAAATGTGCTTTACTACACTTTGTTGGGGAGCAAATTACTTTTGTGATTAATAGATGGATAGTGCACAAAGTGTCCCACTTTAAGGGCAGAAATACTTCAACTTACCAAACATGTAGAGCAAGTGAAGTCAATATCAATCTTGACAGAATCAAAGTGGTCACAAGTCAGGGATGGTTTGCCATCATTAAATGTGAGGTAGCATCCCTCAAACAATGCAGGGGACTTCTCTGATTTCCCCTTGATTTCCCTCAAATTGATGTGCAAAGCCAAGAGCTCACACAGCCATGGTGATTGAAGGATTTCCATGTGCATGTTTTGTGCTTGTGACTTGAAGGCTTGCCCTTGCTTGGAGTAATGAACCTGCATTCAGTTAGAAAGCAAATAAATATAAGCAGAATTAGAATTCAGAGTTTAGTTCAATTGATTTGTATAATAATTTTTAGAAAATAACATTCAGGATGTCTAGGGTTTAAATTCTAACATTCACAATCCTCTATTCTGTTAGAGATAAACTGTAATTTTGAATGAGAACTTAGGATTTAGCCTAGTTGATCCACGAAACTATATCTTTCTGAGGTGGCATGGCATCCAATAGGTTTGGGATTCGATTTCCGACTGCAGCCTCCTTTGCAAAAAAAAAAAAAAGAAAAAGTTTAAGCAGAATTAGAAATTAGATTTTAAATCAATTAATTCATGTAGTCATCCTTATGAAGTGACATCTAACATGTCTAAAATTCGAATTCTAATGTATGTAATCATTTTTTCTGTTAGACAAATTGCAACCTTCTTTGTGCGAAAAGAAAACTTAAGCAGAATTAGAACTTGGGTTTTAGCCCAGGTGACCTATGCAATCACCCTTAATGGTCCGAATTAAGGCAGAACCTTTTCCGCTACACCAATTTACCAAAAAAGTGTATATTCTTCACGCTGAATAAGCATACCTTATCATATTTCTTCAGTATTTTCCGAAATGCAATAGCATTAATCAATCCATAGTTCACAAGGTCCTTCCCTTCTTGAATCAAGGCAACATGGCTGCTATGAAGCTTGCCTTTGAACCAATTGAAGTACTTTCTGAAGCCAGAAGCTAAATGTAGTTGAAGCAATTTCTGCGCACGCTCATTGAAGCAGCCTACTACATCAGACATTTCCTTGAGAAGGGAAGGGAAGAAGGTCCCGTCGCACACTGGACATTCGAACACATTAGCACGGGATTAAATTAATTCATAAGCTAATGTTATTGGGACTCTTTATTTTTTTCGAAAATATCCATATCCGATATCTATGTTTGACACACATTTAAACATAGAAACGAGAGTACAATTTTTTAAATATATGAAAAAACTTTTAAAAAATTAAATATACTTATGTCAAAAATATATTTGTATCTAACACTTACCGTATCTAGGTAAAATAGGACATAACTATTTTTTACTCAAAATCAAACTGCATAGAATAGATATATAAGATAGACCAGAAATTAGTAGCTTCTGCAAGCCTAAAAGCCCTTCTTCTTTCCATTTCTCTTTCCCTAGTGGAATCAAAAATCTTTAAATATATATTAATCAAATTCGAATGTGTTAGATATTTATGTATCAAAAATAAATATTTTTAATTTTTATCTCCGTGCATACAGAGGATCCTCTAAAGTTTATGTCTAAATATTTAAGTTCGAATATCTGTCAGATAAAATAATTAAAAAAAGAGTTGGACCAACATTTCATCAAACAACGGATTTTAAGCTCAAAAGAAAATGAAGAGGTAAAAGATAAAGATGACCCTATAGTATCGCTAATTGGATAACAAAATAAAATATCTAAGACAATAAGATTGATAAGACGACGAACATCAACTCTGGAGCTTTTAACCATGGAATTTCTTTGTTTCTATCTCATAAACTCGCTTAACACCATACTCCATACATAGAAATCTAAATAGCAGCCGTAATACAAGTTGCGATTCGATCTCTATCCCGAGGTTTTGATCTTTTTATCAATCGGTATTCATCACACTTAATCATATTATAGCATTCGTTGCGATCTGCAATCACGATAAATGCAACCGCTTAAGTAATGTTTGGCTGCATCGGTTAGAGTAGTGGCATCCACAGGAAAAACATGCATAAATTAAGGAAACACATACAAGAAACTAAGGAAAACAACAGAAGAAAACAACCCAGAAAACGAAAAGGAAATGTTTCAGAGAAGACCAGCAAAAACATAAAAAAAAAAAAGCAAAAGCAAAAAGACCAGACATGTTTGAGAAACAATCTTTGTAACTACCTGGGCAATGGCGAAGACAAGTTTGGACTCCATTAATGTCTTTATTGGATTGAAAATTATCTGTTTCTGTCCTACACTTCTTCAATATTTTCTTAAGCTTCTTGAAACCAACCCCAGGAAGTTTGTTCCCTTGTTGTCCTTGCATATACTCTTGGTATTTCTTGCAAAACTTCATCCTTAAAAGCCAACAATAATAGTTCAAACTCAAGAAGACATATGGAACTGATGAATGATGAGAGTAGTTCTAGTTATAATTTTTTTCTCAACTTTTGGCAGCTTTTTATGTGGGCTGTTACCTTCAATCAAAGAAAACAGTCCGACGTAAGAGATGGGAAATGCCGGTCCATCGATTTGAAATATTAATATTTTTTATTTTTTAAAGATTAATTTAATTTAAAATAAATATTAAATATAATAAATAATTAAAAGAAAATTCATTTGATTTAATAGTAAAATCTTTTTAAAATTAAAAGATCATGAGTTTAAATTTTATTAATCATAAATAAAATTTTAAAATATATATAAACATGAATTTTTTATTGATTTAATATAATTTTTGACATATTTTTTTATCAATTTAATTAATTTTTTGACTATAAAAAATTTTTTATATTGCGTTCAGATTGTATAAGTCATCAGTTATTGATTTAACCTGACTGGACAATCCATCTAATTTTGCATTAAGTGAGGAAACAAACGTACGGTAAATTATTATATTTAAATTTTAATAATTTTTTTAATTTTAAGTAAGATAAATAATTAATGAGTAAGATAAATAATTAATGAGTTTTCAAATATATTTAGGTGTAAAAAAATGCACAAATTGAAAAAAGATTAGAACACCAATTCATATTTCGGAGGACAATAAAATATTAGATAAAAAAATATTAAAAGGAAAATACAAATGATAAACTTTAAACACAAAAATTTTAATAATATTATATTAAATTAAATAATTAATTATTTTAAAATTTTAAGTAGATAAAGAAAATTAACATACTTATTATATTTAAATTTCAGACAGCGGGGAAATGGTGAGTGCGAATATTAAAAAAAAAAAAATCTCAATTTCTTGGAAATCTCTGATTGCTTCAAACAGACTGTCGTTAACCAGCGTATGAAAACTACAGGTATATTATTCATGGAAATTAAAGGCTAATTTATTAATTGGTGTTGAGAAAAAAATTGAAAAAAAAAATGAAAATTCAATTTGAATTGAAGTGTTAAGCTTGATTTTGATTTGGGTTTTTATCAATTTCTGTTTGGTTTTAATTTAGGTAATAGTTAAATATATATAGCTTTCAGTTCATTAGTTAAAAAACTATTATTATCTAAACCAAATTCAATTCTATTTTTTGATTATATATTCGGATAATAAATTTAAATATTTAGTGTTAATTAAATAAGAGCTAAACATTAAATAAGATTTTTATTTGAATCTACTCTAAATTTATAATTATAATAAATTTTTTATTCAAATTTATTATACTTAAATTTAAAAAAATTGAATCTAATAACATCGTATATCTTTGCTATATATTATTATCCTAAAATAAACATATAACTAAAAAAATTATGAATAAAATTAAACTTATTTATCGATTAAGCTTTAACCAATAATTTTATAAAAATATAAAATATAATTTTATTAAATTTTTATTATAAAAATAATTATTTTAACTTTTTAAAATAATAAAATCATAACCAAATTAACTTAAACGCTATCTAATCTCCTTAAAATTTGATCCAAACTCCACCACGGACATCTTTATCCTACACCTAAATGCAAGTGAGAACGTGGCAAGCCACTATGGTGTGACGTTTTTTAGGCGAAGTTTCTATAGTGGTGGGGCCCAAACGAAAAGACAAAGGCCCACAGAAAAATAACTAGCCGATATTGCCTCTCATTTTTCTCAAAATTTCATAAAATACCACAGCCATTACCGGTAAAACCGAAACCAACCGTTGCAGACAGAGAGGGACAGGAATGTAAACTCAGTAATGAAGCAAAAGGGACATTAATCGGCAGATGCTCCGCTAAAAAGAAAGGACAGCCTGTTCTTTTGATAAACTTAAAATTCATAATTTTAATCTCGATATTTAAAAAAAATAATTAAAAATAAAATTAAAAATTATTTAATGTAATTAATTTAATTATTAATTTTAAAGAATAACAATTAACTAAATCAGTTCATGAGTAAAGTTATTCGTTAAAATTAAATTATAAACATGTTTTTTTATTTTAATTTATTCGATTCAAATTATTATTTAATAATTTAAAAATATTTATTAAATATTAATATAAAATAATTTTTTAAATTTTATTTATAATAATAAATTAAAATTTTCAAGTTATGTCAAGATCATTTAAACTTGTGTAAAACATATAAAAAAATTTTAATTTTAACACAATCTTTAAACAATACTTCCACAATCAATTGAACTAGTATTCTTTTATAATCAATTAATTTTAAATTAAATAAATTAAAATAAATTATTTAAATTTAATTAATTAAATAATTAAATCACTTCAAATCGATTAAGACTCGTTTATCTTTATGTTCTTGTCAACAAGAAAAAGCAAAGCAAACAGCTTTCTTGGTAGTATAATTTCTTTAACAATTTTTGACTTTGTAATATTTTTTCATATTTGTGAACATTAAAATAATCAAAAAAGCTGATTCATTTGTGATAGGCATTATTCCTCTACTCATTATTCTCTTTTTTAAATAAAAATATAAATATTATAAATACGATTATAATATAATAAAATATATAAATATAATTAAAAAATATATAAATTATAAATATTATGATTCACTACAAACCTTAAATAACGTTTTTTGAATTTAGACTTGAATTGAACCAACCTAATTTTATTATTTTAACTTTTAATTATGAAATATATTTAAAATATAAAAATTTATTTTTAATATCAAAAAATAATAGCCTATTAATTGAATCAATCCTTGAACAAACTGTTTTTTAGATGCAATCTAACTCTTTCCATGAAAAATTCTATTTTCAATAATTACGTAGATAAGTTTGTTCACACAAGTGTACTTATATTGGGAAAATGCTTGTTTATGCTTAAAAAATTAAAAACTATTTAATGTGTCTGTGTTTTTTTTTTTCAATTTAAACAATAAAATTATTGTTAAAGAGTTAAGCGATATTAATTCAGTTGAAAAAATTATTTAAAATTTTTTTAAAATGATACCATAAAATAATATCAAGAATATTTTGATCTTTTAATTTTTTATATATTTTTTTAAATAAAAAAATTACCCACTTTTATAAAAAATTATCCATATCTGATAAAAAATTTTCATATTTATTATTTAATTTTTAAATACTTGTATATATATTGATAATCCAAAGTTTCAAAATATCTAAGAAGTTGGCAAATCAAACTCATGGCGTGTTCATAGGTAGGCCAAAACCTGAGCTGGAAAAATTATCTTTTTTGTTCATGTTTGAGTTAGGTTTGGTCAAGATTATGTTGAAAATCTGTTTCATTATTTAATATAATGTTAAAATATTAAAATATATTTTTATTTTAATATTTATAATTAAATTTAAATAAAAATTAATTTTATAATTATTTAAAAGATAAGTGAAACTTAAATTATAAAATTTTTTAATCAAATTCAATTATATAGATTGCCCAACCAAAAACTAATCTAATTTAAATAACCATTTAATCATTTCCATTTCATCCCATCCGATCAATGTTCGAGGAACACATCGATCGACTAATTAATGATTCATTTGGATCTCAATCAAAAGCATTTTATGGCATTAAGATAAATATTTTATGACTGAATCTTTGGTAGTAAGTCGTTGTGGAATATATTCCGGTGCATCCCCAAATCTCCAAATAAAAGGGAGTTAATATATAAATTATTCTTTAAACTATATATTTTTTTACGATTTAATACTTTAAAAAATCACAATTAAATAAATTTTATTTTCGTCACTCATATTTATTCATGATCTAACAATTTGATTGCGTATTATTTTTTTGACTAATCAAAACATTATTACGTGCATTGGCATTATGAGTCTTTTTGAATTCAATAAAATTTAAAAAAATTTCTTTTAAAATTTATTAATTCAAAAAGGTAAAATAAAAAATAAAAAAGATTTCTAAAATTCTGATGTAGTGTTGTCACATTTTAATTGGTTAGAAAATGACACTTCATTAAGTTATTAGGCCACTAAAGTGAGTAATAAAAGCAAAACTTAAGTGCTTAATCGTAAATTATTTTGTATTTCAAATTATTAAAAACGATATAGTTAAATGCGCAATTTATACATTAACTCAATAAAAAAACGACTTGGCCTCCAAGTTTTCATGATGAATCATGCTTTTTCCATATGGTCACCCCACGTCTGCTTATTCTAGAATTGGTGTTTAGTGGATGATCTAAGCTATGAAATCAAATCGACGTGATCAAAATTGTAGCAGAAAATTGGTTTTGTACTAATCACTATTGAAAAAATCAGACGAGTATGATACATATCATGAACTTTAAAAATTTTAAACTGATAAAAAATGAATGGAAACCAGTAAAAGTTAAAAAAAAAATCAGTAAAACCAATTTAAAACTTTTTTAATTAAATTATAGTATGCGAATATATTTGAACCTTTAATCGCTCATTTTTATATTATAGACTACACTATTAAACAAAAAGCATATTGTTATTAAATATTTATTTGATTGAATACTTAATATTTAAATTTTTTAATGCAGTAAGTCTATTCAATCAATCAAACTGATGATCGAAGATCTTATTAGTTTGATTTCCAATATGATTGAATAAACTATTCTTATAGAAATCTAAATTTAAGTTGGGCTGCATGGTTGGTTGCGATCAATTCATTCAAACTTCAAAGTCTACATTGCTGCAAATGTTCATCATTATGGCATAAGAAATTTAGCATACTACTTAATATCAGCTTCTTCTTCTTCTTCCTTCTTTTTTATTTTTTTCTTTTTGTCTTTATTTTATGAATGAATGGACCAAAAGGAGTCATATTTTGAGTGGAAGAGCCACTTGTTGTTGTCGATTACTTATTGTGGTATACAAAGACTTCTTCAACTTTAGGTCATATCATAATATAGTAATCTTGTGATTGCATCCCAACTTTTACAAAGTATCCAAAAGAGAGAATGACAATATTCCAAGTCTACCCACTTTGATAAAAAAATGTTTTTATAACCAAACGGAGGTCATAATTGAAGAATAAAAAAATATTGTAGATTTTGATATTTAAACTTCGATATGCATAAATCGAGTTAAATCCAAAACTTATAATTTCACTCAATAATTTGAATGATATGATATCTATTATACAATATAGCTTTATTTTTGGGAGTAGGTAGTACCAGTAATATATTGGAATTATTTTCAAAAAAGTTGAAAAGAATAACATACAAGAAGCTATGCGATAGATTTGGTTAAGTTCTAATCTTAGGAAATTGATTTAAAATCAAATGAAGATGTTTTACATGTGTAGTGATTAGAATACCATTTGTGTGATTCAAGTTTCATGAGTTTTGGAGTAGAAAATAAACGTATGTTATATATTACACAAAAGGACTCATATACTCGTGTAAAAGAGTTCCAATACTAGGTTTAAAATATTTTCTATTAGAATTTACAAAGACAGATTCTATCATCTAATTTAATGATTTAAATCTATTAGTTCAAATTCTGATAGATTTG
>JBBYHM010024005.1:0-10352 GCA_038381775.1 Adansonia rubrostipa
GATACTATAAACCATTGTATCGATACATGTTGCTATGTATCAATACATTTCTTTACAGAATGCATGTTTTGGTCTTGACGTGGCCTAGTATCGATACATGAGCTCTTGTATCGATACATAAGCTCATGTATCGATATATTTACATGTTGCATTAATACAAATGGGGATGTTTCAAATTTTTAGATCATTGAGGCATTGCATCGATACATGAGAATCGTGTATCGATACATTCAAGCAAAATTATGAATTTTCTCATATCTTTTATCCCCAGACACCATTAACTACGTCCTTTAATGCCACAACTTTGCATTTACCTTTGATATGATCCATAGGCCTTCTTGACCTCCTCAAAATACTTTTTTGTCAAGCCACAAATCATCACCCCTTCTCACTTTCGTGCTCTAAATTGCTAAAAATTAGCCCAAACAAGATAAGGTGTTTGTAGCTGCCCCTCTTTGATCGTTGCTGAGAATCAGAAATAGGGCAAAGATGAATAGACACTATTTTGTCTAGGGTGGAGTAACGCTTCCTAGAACATTAGGGTGCTAGGTTTTCTAAGCTTTGACCCCCTTAAGTAGGTGCAGAGTATCATGAATTTTTAATGTGGGTGCCGCCAACTTGTGCAGACTTTGACTTAAACTTGGGTGCCACCAACTTGTATGGGCTTTGATTCTAGTGCCGCTAGTTCATGTGGGCTTTGACTTAGACTTGGGTGCCACCAGCTCGTGTGGGCTTTGACTCAGACTTGGTGCTACCTGCTTGTGTGGGCTTTTACTTGAGTGCCACCAACTTATGCGAGCTTTGACTCAGATTAGGTGCTACCAGCTTGTGTGGGCTTTAACTCGAGTGCTGCCAGTTTATACGAGCCTTAACTCAGACTAGGTGCCGCCAGCTTGTGTGGGCTTTGACTCAGACTTGGTTGCCATCAGCTCGTGTGGGCATTGAAAAGGTACCACTGACTTGTGGGCTTTGAAAATGTGCCACTAACTTATGGGCTTTGAAAAGGATGCCACTGACTTGTGGGCTTTGAGAAGGGTGCCACTGACTTGTGGGCTTTGAGAAGGGTGCCACTGACTTGTGGGCTTTAAAAAAGATGCCACTGATTGTGAGCTTTAAAAATGTGCCACTGACTTGTAGGCTTTGAAAAGGATGCCACTGACTTGTGGGCTTAGAAAAGAGTGCCACTGATTGGTGGGCTTTAAAGAGGTACCACTGATTGGTGGGCTTTAAAGGGGTGCCACTGATTGGTGGGCTTTAAAGAGGTACCACTGATTGGTGGGCTTTAAAGGGGTGCCACTGACTTGTGGGCTTTAAAAAAGGTGCTACTGACTTATAGGCTTTGAAAAAGAGTGACACTGACTTATGGGCTTTGAAAAGGTGCCATTGACTTATGGGCTTTGAAAAGAGTGCCATTGACTTATGGGCTTTGAAAAGGGTGCCACTGACTTGTGGGCTTTGAAAAGTTGCCACTGACTTGTGGACTTTGAAAATGATGCTACTAACTTATGGGCTTTTAAAAGGATGCCACTGACTTGTGGGCATTGAAAAGGGTGGTGACAAAGTTTTCGATAAAACTTCTAATACAAGTTTTTCTTAACAGAAGTTCATCACAAAATTTCCTGATGGAAAGGTTTTGGCACTAGTTCTTGACAAAATTCTTGACAAAGCTTCTGACGAATTTTCTCGATAAAAGTTTTTGATGATAGTTTCTAGACAACAATTTCTTGACACTAGCACTAGACAGTAGTTGCTTTGTAAAAATGGTTTTGACATGAGGTGATGAAAAGAAAATGACCTTACTTGAATAACACTTGGTTTGGGAAGCTTAGAGTTCTTACCAGGAAGTAGTGGGTTAAAATAGAGTTAGGAAAATATCTAGAAATGAGGAGAAAATTTAGATTTTTAATTAAAAACGAGGTTGGAGTGTCCCCTCGGAGCAAGGAAGTTAGAGTATCTCCATTAGTAAAAATTTTAATATGAAATCCTTTCTTATTTTTTTGTATTTTTAGCCCTAATTCGAGTAAAAAAGGCTAGTGTTGTGGGGAACCAATCGGATGTATTTTGAGACATTCGAACATCTCGATAAAAAGAGATTTAAAAATTAAGTTGAAAACAGGAGACAACATTGTGTCATCTCCATTCCTAATTTTTTTTAGGTGCATTCAAAGGCTTTAGAAGGTAAATGAGGTACCAGTGGAAAGGTAACTTAATAAGGTTTAATGTAAAAAAATTTCAAAAATCCTAGAAAATCACTTTCTAGGTAGAATTAATTTTTGAAGTTAAGTTTGTCTTGACATTGGTGGCATGTACAAGGAAAAGGGCATGATGGACTTTGGAAAATCGTTCCAAGCTTATCTGGAATCGTTAGAAAATGAACAATTCCTGAAAAGGCAATTTTGTGAACTTTTTATGAAAAATGTTTAAAAATTTCATAAAAAGCATCTGATGGGCTAAGATGGCCCAAACAGAATATTGCATGCTAGTTCTAAGGGTTTCAAATATCAAAGGTTCGTAAAATCATAACTCCTTTCCTCGAGGTGATCCGAAGGTAAATAAGACATCGCTAGAAAGGCAATTTGATGCCCTTTTGAGGGAAAATATTAAAAAAAAATCTAGGAAAACATTTTGTGGTTCAAAAATGATTTTTTAAATATGGACTATAGTGCTGCCAGAGCAAAAGCAGGGGGATTATTCGATATCTGGTTTTTTCGAAGATAGACTTGGGTCTAGGATGTCTGAACATCCATGAAAAAAAGTAACATGGGCTTCACAAGTTCATTCCATAATCCTGGAGTAGCTTGGGGTGATGGAACAATCCATTGACTGTTTCACTGAAGGGAACACGGGACTCAAGATCAAGGTTTGATACTAAAAAAGATCTTTTTTTTTGAAAAATGAACTTATTTCACCATGAATCTAGGGTTGAAATGTTGATATACCCCTAAGACTGGAAGATCAATTTTATGAAAACATCAAGTCCATGCTATTCTTTATCTATTGGAGGTAGCATAAACTTAACTTGGGGATTTTTCTAAAAATTAGGTTTTAAGAAACAAACAACATTTTAGTGGAGATATCATGAACAAAATATAGCACATACAATGAGAAAATTGATTAAACATGCAGACATACAAAGGTGACATTTTGACATGAAAATGGTTGAGAAAAATGCAAGAAGATAACAAATAAGGAGCATGGAGATGATATGAACATGTTTAAACAATGGAATGCATGCTAGAGTTGTCAAGACAACATTTTTATTTCATGAGACTCCTTAAAACATAAGAAAATGTATGAACATACGTAAGACATGTTAAGGTGACCAGGTAAATATAGATGGATATGTGAATATGGAAGGAACATGGTGAAAGATACATGAACAGGTTGTGTAATGATAAAAATGAAGCATGGTGAATTTATATATCCAAATAGCATCAAGGTGCCAAAAAGGTCATCAAGATCCTAAGACTACCACAACCAAGGTAACAATGATGCATGAGAGTCTTAGAAGGGTCATGGAAGCAAAAAGGGCTTACTAAAATGAAATAGATGATCAAAATATAAAATGTATAAAACAAAGTAGAAAACATACCAGCAAAATCTTGGACTTTCCATCTTTTTCTAAAGTAGTGACTTTAAGCTTAATTTTTTCCCTTTTTTTGCTATTATTTAACAAGAAAAGGGTAAAAAGAAAAAGCTTTCTGTAATATGGTTGCTGGTGGGGTGTTTTGAGGATGAAAGTATGTGAAAGGTTGAGTTTTTGAAGATATTTTGGTGTTGGTTTTAGGGAGTTATGGAATAGAGGTTGGTTGAGATGAAAGGCAATGGATTAATGCTTTTAGTGAGTTTTTGGAACTGGAGTTGCTAGAATATTTTTAAAGATTGATGGAGTTTTTTGAGATTGTTAGAGAGCTTTTTTTTTAATATGGTTGAAGGTCTCTTGCTCTTTTAGATAGTTAAGAGTCTTTTTATTCAATGCTCAGCCCCTGCTTCGAAAAGACAATGCAAAGGTATTTTGATCTTTCCCTCCTACACCAGGGGACATCTCCAGCTACCATGCTCAGCTGACTCTCTTCCCATTGGTTCTGCCATGCTGAGCAAGGAGGCAGAAAGGCTGTGACAGCCTACAACTGGAGATATGCCTTCCATACCCTCTTACAAGCATATATCTTATGAAAGTGACCTTTGTCATTAATTGTGTGGGCTCTAAAAATTTATTTGAATCCATTCATGAGCCCATAGTTGAGGTTTGCAATGATTTATGATAGTTTTTTGTTGCAAAAACATGATTAAATCGGGTTTTTAAAGGTTAAAAAGTGGCTTGAACTAGACAAAAATGCCTTGGTGTATCGATACAAAACATGTTAATCGATACACAAGGTACTTTTTACCCATAAGTATCGATACAATGAGTTATGTATCGATACTAAGAGCAAAAAATGTTTCCAGTCTTGAGACTTAGAGGCCTGCATCGATACTTCATGGATTTGTATTAATACTCATGCTTGTGCATGTATCAATACAAACATGCTAGGTATCGATACCATATCTTAGGTATCGGGCGACGTAAAGCCTCATATCAATACTTGTACACCAATATAACTTGCACATACCTTTGGCTTCCTAATTTTCCTCAACTTGGTCACAAATAATGGGAAATTGATCCATGTACTCATCTTAATAACTTTACTGACACCAGAAAAGTGGCCTTTAATACCTTATTTTTATATTTTCCTTTAATACGACCCATAAGCATTTCAGACCTTCCTAAAAAAATTTTTTTACCTGGCATCGTGTTGCCTAATAGTGCCTGGTGACACAACACCCGACAGTTGTCTCCTAATTTTTATTTTTGATTTTGTCATCCTTCAATTGAGTCTTAGGGTGCCAAAAGTGGGTCGAGCAAAGTAAAGTGTCTACAACTATCCCTCTTTTATTGTTTCTAAGTATTAGGAATAGGGTAAAGATAAATAGACACCATTTTGTTCGAGTGGAATGATAATTTCGTGTGCCTGCAAAGAAGTAAAGAGTTACTTCATTATCATTTTAAGATAGGTTAAATATACTTGCAAAAAAAAAGATTTCGATGAGTTTTGTAGGGTTTGACCTCTCTACTAGGTTATTTTGTAGGGTTTTACCCTAAATAGGTGCCATCAGCTTTTATGGGCTTTGTAAGGTAAAAAAAGATGTCCAGCTCTTCGTGGACTAAGGTAAAAATGCCATCAGCGTGTATGGGCTTTAAGGTAAGTAAAGAAAGATGTTTAGCTCTTTGTGGACTAAGGTAGGTTACATGGTGCCACTAGCTTTGTGGGCTTTATGGTAGGGAAACGTTCTGCTCTTTGAGGACTTAGGTAGGTAGTTGCCACCAACTTGTGTGGGTTTTGATGTAGGGAAGCGTATTGCTCTTTGAGGACTGAGGTAGGTAGGTGCCATAAGCTTGTATGGGCTTTGAGGTAGAGAAGTTTTCTACTTTTTAAGGACTGAGGTAGGTAGTTGCCACCAGCTTGTGTGGGCTTTGTTAAGTGTCCTACTCTTTGAAGACTAAGGTAGGTAGTTGCCACTAGCTTATATGGGCTTAATGGTAAGTCAGGAAAGGGTCTTGCTCTTTGAGGACTGAAAGAAAATGAGTTTGGTATACTTCTCTTGGATGATTTTCAATGACCTCGCAAGGTCAAAGATAGTTACTTGAAGCCTTGTGAGGTTTCTTGAAATTAGAAAATTATACCTTAGGTTCCTTACAAATTTAACTTCTGTATACAGGAGTTGGGACCTGTAAGATGTTAAATGCTACATAATGCATGGGGATGCAAGTGACTATCTAAATGATGCAAGGGTAATGATTTTAAAAGCCTAATCCATTGGTTGGTTTTGGCCTTTTTCAGCTTTGATAAGGTGGCTTTTCACCTAGGGTTTGTCAATCTTGCTTTAGATTTCTAGAGGGTTTGAATGTTAAGGTTGTCCCTTCTTCGAATATACGAGAAGTCCATGATCAGTTACTAAAAGAAGGTTTTGAGCACATTTTCAAGATGTGAGGTTCCAGGGCAAGACTGATTGTGGCCCCAAGAGTCATTCGTAGTCTTTAGACATGAAACAAAGCTCTTGCAAAATTCTATTTTTCTAAGTAATGCTAGGAAATCCTATTATTAGTTTTGTTCATTTATCAAGAATTAACAATTAAATGATAAACATAATGCGACATGGAATGCATGGTTACAAAGAGATTTTTGGGAGAAATCAAGTTATTGTATTTTCATTCAAAGAAAGAATGTACAAGTTATGACAAATTTGTGAGATTGTGAAATATTTTGAAATACAAAAGAGATAAAGAAGTCTTCCTAGTCGATTGGCTCTAATACTGATGACATGAATTCTTTATTGAATGATTTTGGAGATTTCTCTTGAGCGATTAAATTTTTTGGTGTTAGGTGACTCATAAGAAGATTCCTTAAATTGCCTTATGGTGGGATAGGGGCCTCAAAGCTAGGTGGTTTCTATTTTTCGAGTGCAGGTGTGGATGAAGTTTGGTCCGCATAGAACAAATGGGTTAGGTTATGACTTGGTGTCTTGACTAGAGTCGTGAATATGGGGTAAAAGGGTTTGGTTGCTTAAGCTACCCTCTTGGGTTTTTAACTTAAGTTGATTTTCTTTTATTTTTTCTTTTCTTTTTTGTTTGTTTGTTTTTATTGTTTTTTTTTCCTTTTTTTTGGAGAGTGGTAGGCAAAGGACTAATAGGATGCTCTTTCGGGTTTTCCTCTTAAAGTCTTTTTAGGTATAGTATTTCTTAACAGAATCAGAATTCACAGGGTTGGGTATGTTGTTGCCATCCATCTTGGTTAAGATTAGGGCTCATCTAGAGAATACACGTTTCACCACATATGGCCTTTCCCAATTTGGGTCCATTTTTCATGAATATTTTGATGGATTGGGAGAATTTGTTTGAGTACCAAGTCACATTATCAAAATTAACGAGAACATCCTTTTTATTATGAGCCCTCATCATCTGCTTTTGATACAATTCCCTGTGACAAATGGCTTTAATTCTTTTATCTTCAATGAGATTGAGTTGCTTATGTCAGCTCTTAACCCGTTCAGCTTTTTAAAGTTAGGATTCCTTCAAGACTCTAAGTGAAGAGATTTCAACCTCGATTGGCAAGATAGCCTCCATGACATATACCAAGGAGAATGGGTTAGCACTCATGGAAGTTCGTAATACTGTGCGATAGGTATGTAAAGCAAAAGGTAACTATTCATGCCAATCTTTGTATGTCTCAGCCATCTTTTCAACTATCTTTTGATATTCTTGTTGGTTGCTTTAACTACCCCATTCATTTTTAGATGGTATGGGATAGAGTTTAGATGCTAAATCTTAAACTAAGAGTAGACTGCTTACATCATTTTGTTTTTCAGATTACGTGCATTATTCTGATGATCTTTTTAGGAAGACTATATCTGCAAATGATGTCCCATTTTACAAATTTGTACACGACAGATCTGGTGCCATTGGCATAAGAAGCTACCTTTACCCACTTGGTGAAATAATCGATTGCGACCAAAATGAAGTGATGCCTATTAAAAGCCTTAGGGGTAATTGGTCCGATCATGTCCATGCCACATATAGAAAAAAGCCATGGAGCTATCATAGCATGTAGAGGTGTCAGTAGGACATGGATTTTATCAACGTAGATTTGGCATTTATGACACTTCCGAGCATAATTAATGTAATCATTTTCGAAAGTCAACCAATAGTAGCTTGATCACATAACTTGTCTTGCCATTCGATGTCCATTGGTGTGCGTACTACCAATTCCTTCATGAACTTTTTCAAGTATTCTTTTGGCTTTAGAGGCATCCATGCATCAGAGTAACACCTGATCCTAGCCTTTTTTATACAAAATTTGACCATCCAAAATAAAGTTTACAGGTAATCGTCTAGTGGTTCTCTTGCTAGTTTTGATGGCATTTTTTGGGTATTGTTGATCCTTGATGTATGATGGCAAATCGTCCTTCTCTTCTTCAACATTCTGAAGATGTGCCAGGATTGTATAGATGCTTATTTGAATATGAGCGACATCCGATTCTCGATTGACTTTGAGATGGATGATAAAGTGGCTAAGATCTCAGCAATTCGGTTCTCTTCTCGATGTAGATGCTAAAAGCTGATATCGTAAAACTCTGTCTTAAGCTCTAATAGTAGATTCCTGTAGTGGATCAGTTTAGCATCATGTGTTTGCCATTCTCTTTTCAGTTGGTAAATGATGAGGGCTGAATCTCTCAACACTTATAGTGTTCGAATACCCCTTTCAATGGCTGCTTGGAGTCCCATGATGCAGGCCTTATATTCAGCTATGTTGTTGGTGCAGTCAAAGTTCAATTTGGCCTTAAAAGGTAATGGTTTCCCTTAGGTGGGATGAAAATTGCCTCAATTCCATGCCCAGTGCGTTTGAAGCTCTATGGAAGTGCATTTTCCATGATGACCCACACTTGATAGTGTTTCCTACCTCAGATATGCATATCAAGTCTTTGTCAGGAAATTTGAAATCTAAAGGCTAATAGTCATTTGTTGCTCGACTTACCAAAAAGTTTGCTATTGCACTACCTTTAATGGCTTTCTGGTTCACATACACAATATTTTATTCAGAAAACATAATTTTCCATCTAGATAACCTTCTAAACAAGGTGAAACCTTCACATAAATACTTGATGGGATCAAGCTTAGCGATTAGCCATGTAGTATGGTACAGCATGTATTGCTTTAACCTTTAGGCTGTCTAAGCTAAATCATGACATAGCTTTTTTATGAAGG
The DNA here is from genome assembly GCA_038381775.1 of Adansonia rubrostipa. NCBI lineage: Eukaryota > Viridiplantae > Streptophyta > Magnoliopsida > Malvales > Malvaceae > Adansonia > Adansonia rubrostipa. The sequence continues at coordinate 8,804 of JBBYHM010024005.1, forward strand.
AATAATTATTTTCATATTCTGTAGACTTCTTCTTAGGTAATAGATAGCATGTTCCTTTTTTCTCGATTCAACATGTTGTCCTAATACATAGCCCATCGACTTGTCTAGAATTGATAGATATAGGATTAGCGGCCGATCAAGCATTGGTGGCATAAGTACTAATGGGTTCGAAAGGTAATGTTTGACCTTATAGAAAGCTTATTGTCATTTGATTTTATTCTCTAGGATTTTGTTTTTGACGTAGTTAAAAGATTGGATCGCATTTATTGGTCAACTAAGATATGGATCGGGCTATGTAGTTCAGTTTTTCCAAGAAACTTCTCACTTCCTTTTTAGTTTGAGGTGGTGGCAGATTCTAAATAGCCTTAACCTTATCAGGATTAAACTTTATTCCTTTCTCGCTCACAATGAAACCTAATAGTTTGTTGGATGTGGCACCAAATGTGCCTTCGGTAGGATTCAGCTTGAGCTAGTATTTGCAAAGCCTCTTAAAGAGTTATCGCACATTGGCCACATGTTCACTCTCTTTTGGCGACTTGGTGATCATATCATCCACATAGATCTCGATTTCCTAATGCATGAAATCATGAAACAATGTTACCATTGCTCTTTGTTAAGTTGCCCTAGCATTCTTAAGCCCTAAGGGCATCAATTTGTAGCAAAAGTACCCCACATAGTTATGAATGTGGTTATTCCATGTCTTCAGTTGCCATTTTGATTTGGTTATATCCCGAAAACCCATCCATGAAGGAAAACAATTCTTTTTTTGTAGTGTTGTCTACTAGGGTGTCTATATGAGGTAAAGAGAAATTATTTTTTGGGCTGGCTCGGTTTAGATCCCTATAATCTAAACATATTCGCACTTTATCATCCTTTTTAGGAACTTGGACTATATTGTCTACCTATTCAGGATATTTGGCTACTCTGAGAAATCCTGCTTCAAATTGTTTCTTCATTTCTTTTTTGATCTTTAGAAGCATTTCAGGTTTCATCCTTCTGAGCTTTTGTTGTATGGGCTTACACTCGGGTTTGAATAAACATTTATGCACCACAATGTTGGTATCTAATCTAGGCATGTTTTGGTATGACCAGGAAAACACATGTCGATATTATTGGAAGAGACTTATTAGTTCAGCTATAGTTAATGGTTTTATGGAAGTTTCAATTTTGACTTTTTTTTATCTTCTTCCGTTCCAAGGTTCATGGTTTCAGTGGGTTCTTCATGAGGTAATATCTGTTTTTCTCCCTGCTCAACTAGTCTCAATAGGTCTAGAGGTATGGTGTTCTCTTCAAGATCTTCTTTAGATTCGACTTCATTAGCACATATCGTTTGCTTGAAATTGAGTTTCAAAGTTTCAGTATGAAGATTCATGTCACCTTCATTGGGGTACCTGAAAATATGAAAAAGAACAATACGAGTGGAAAAAAATGTAAATAAAGGTTAAGGTTGACAATAACTATGAACACAAAGAATGAAATGCATAATGCTTAGTCATTTTCATTGATAATACTTAATAAAAGATGCCCATAAAAATGATCCTACAATGCT
>JBBYHM010024038.1:0-10349 GCA_038381775.1 Adansonia rubrostipa
TTCCCCTTGTCAAAATGCATGTTTGATGGCTATCAAAAATTGATTTTCAAAACCTCCCCAAGCCAAGCATGTTAACCCCAACCAATGAGGACAAGCATGAACTTAGCATTTTCCTTAAAGTTAGCATAAAAAATCTTGGGGAAAATTAAGTTTTCCAGATCTGGAATCTCGATTAAACGAGCTCACATCTTTTGATTTTCCAAGAAAAATGGCCTTGCACTCATTTTCGCGTGCCTTGTTTTTGAGTTAAAACCTTGAGCAGTGTGATTAACAGGTTGTTTCATTGTCCCAAACTACTCCAGCGCTGTGCAAATGAGTTCCTGATGCTCATGCCACTCTTTCCCTTCAGTCATGGATGTTCGAATGTCAATGACTAGAGTTTGGACCTGTAAACATAAAGAAAATAAGAAATATCCCCTACTTTGCTTTGTCTCCTACTGGCAGCACAACTGTTGCAAATTGAAAAATCACTTTAAAATCTTAAATAATTTTTCATGATTTTTCTGATACTTTCCTCTCAAAGTGTATTGAATTATCTTTAAAATGATGTCTTATTTACCCCCGGGTCGTTCCGGATGAGAGAGTTATGATTTTTCAAATCTAAACAGTCTAGAACCTCTAGAATCTAAACATGTATTTTGGTTGGGCCATTCAGACCTACTAAATGATTTTTCCAAATTTTTCAAACATTTTTCCTAAAAGATTCATGAAATTCCCTTTTTAGAATGGTATCGCTTGCAATTTTTCAATACCAAATGAGTCCGAGGTGATTTTTCAAATTTTGACACACCTTGTCCCTCATATGCTCTACCAGTAGCACGATCAATCTGAACTTGAAAATTTATTTCCCTAAAAAGTGAGTTTTTTGGATATTGGAAACACTTTTAGATTGACCCTCATCGAGTAAAGTTTCTAACGGTGTCTTGTCTACTCTCTAAAGCCTTCAAACCAATTTAGAATAAATTCGGGAAGCGGGATAGCACGATGCTATCCCTTGTTTTCTGTTATGCTCAAAATTGAGTTGTTTTCCTGAGCTTTACCTTGAGACATTCGAATGTCATCATAGCACCCTGATCAACCTGAGAACATGCTTTGACCTCCCATAAGCGCGTATCAAGGCACAAACATACTTTACATCTTTACCATCCTTGTTCGCAATAATTTCTTTTGCCAAAAGTCGTCAAAATGCTTATTCGTTTTCTAAATCACAAAGTTTTGTCAATTTAAGTTTTCCAACTCGACTTCTCTAAAGAGTGTCAACGTGTCACTTTTAGGGATACTCCAACCCCAATCTTCTGAGGGAATATTCTAACCCTGCTTTTCAAAATTGTCGAGATTGAAAAATCTTCCTTTGTCAAAAAGATTTATCATCCACGGGGATACTTCAGCCCTGACCTTCTGAAGGATACTCCAACCCCACTTTTCAAATTGTCAAGATTTAAAAATCTTCCTTTGTCAAAATTATTTGTCATCCACGGGGATACTCCAACCCTATCTTTTTGAGGGGATACTTCAACCCTATCTTTCAACTACAATTAAATTTTTTCCCATCTCGAACTTCCATGAATATTTCAAACAAATGTCATTTAATCAAGAAACCCAGATGCATCTTGAAAATTATCGATTCAATTATTCTCAGATAATCGATGCCAATTGCGAGATAAATTCCAATAGTCCATCGCTTTTTTTTTATCATTGCATTAAATGATCCATGTTATGTAACTTTATTTATTGCCTTATTAACATGATTTCTTTATGATGATTATTTGCATTCATGTTTTCCAATTATTTCAAATAAAACTAAAGTAATATTCTGCGTTGGTATCTCTCCAGTACCCAAAGTAGAATATTTCATTTTTCGAAGTAAAATTCAGAAGTCATTTTTATTGAAAATCTTTATATTCCCCATATCTCTAGGGCGTATATGAGATTAAATCTTTTCATCAAAACCTGGATTTGTATTTCTATAAAATTCATGCATTAAAATGGGGTTATATCAAAATAACGATGAGTTAAGATCGAAAGAATTAAAACTGAGATAAGACATAGCTAGTAAGGTATCAATTTCGGGCGTCACGAAGAGGTTCGTACCTCATTGCGCGTTACCAACTCCTGAACCCAATGATGAATCTTTGTACTACGTAGACCATAAGATCGACATTTTGAGTTTCGTACCTTAAAACATAGGTTTCAATAGGCATCCGATCATGCCTAGCCCTAAATGATCGGTGGCGACTCCATTCGTTAGCCATGTCATGATGGTCATTTGAGACCAATAAGAGGAGGGATTCATCTTATGGTCCCCTTCACTATATCACAAGTCGAGAATTCGTACATTCTCATTCTTATCACATCGCAAAAGAAAAGTCTCAATCAAGAAGACATTTGTAAGTCAGAAAAATATTTTAAGTCATACGCACTCGTAAATCCGTAAGAATCCACCCTAGGGTATGTTACGATAGCTTGGTGACTCCACTGGGGACTGTATAGAGAGTTAAGGTAATAACTAGCTGTGTCTTGCTAGGTTCGCGATTTTTTCAATATTCGGTCATTATTTAACTATGACCTTTTTTTTCATTTTGTCAATTAATCTTTTGTTTGACATGACTGTCAGGATTGTCTTATTTTCGAATAATCATCAGTTTAATAAAATGGTAATACATAAGTAAACAAAAAGGTTTGATCGTTTCCTCATCTCACACCATGCACTTGCAAGTGCATTAGTGTCCCGCCAAACTCCATGGTGTGGTTATAACCCAATCATAGGAGGAAGTGAGTAACCCTCCGCGAAGGCATGGCAATAACTTCCTGAATGTAAATTACCTATGCTCTCGTCAGTAACCCCCCGCATTTGCATAGGGAAATAATCCAACGGATCGAACCCATCCCCTCAAACCCACGATGGGTCTAGGATCGAGGTCCCTCGACTATCCTTATCGAATGGAGAAGCAATTCGGATACCTATTTAGGTGTCAACTTAAACCTCATATAGTGAGCTCTATGAGCTAAACCATGTCAAACCATACCGAAATGCTGCTAGAATACCTAGAGAATAGGGTCACTTAGGGAAACATTCGTAACCTTTGCTCTTAATTACCATAATTATGTAGTGACAATAAGTATACAATTGTCACCCACATCTACATTTTTATCATTTATCAAGGCATGGCATCATGCCACCCGAACGATGGCTAACCTTTGTATAAATAAGTGATGGTGAACAAAAACCATCATTCACAATGTCTTATACTATAAACCGTTATGTTGTCTGAGTCAAGGCTTAACGCATATCTGCAGTAGTGATAAATGAATATCACTACTGGTCGATTATTTTTCCATCAAAATAAGATATTACATCACCTCATGAAGGGTAGATTGCATCCTAGTATGTTGAAATGCAGCCTATTTCTTGTCTCGCCACCTTGGTTGAGGCATGTTATGATTTTTTTATTCTGATGTTCTTAAATTCTTTATTTCCTTACATTTGTCTCCTATATGTTCCACTAACTTATTTTCCCTTTGTTTGATGTTTTGGTGTATGCATCATTTGATCATAACCATTATGACTATCATCATTTTGGGATAATTGTTCTGGTTCAATGTTTAACAAGGGGCATCATTTATGAAGCAACAACTTTCTCAACTATCAAGTCCTTTAAAAATGTCAGAACATGGTCAGAAGGTTGCCAACATCAAGACAAGGGCATCCTAAAGCCTAACTATGTCTCAGAAATGCATGAAGAGGTCAAAATCGATTTTTGTTAGAATGATTGTCAGACACTGAAGCACACTTGGGATAATTGGGACAACAACACGAAAGAAGCCTTCGTTAAAAAGAATGAGGATATAGCTCTCTTACTTCGAGTTTAGTTGGATGATGGCTTGTTGCGAGCAGCGGCACAGTTCTAGAATCTGCCCTACCGATGTTTCACCTTCAACCAACAAGATTTAGTCCCTACCATTGATGAGTACACAGCCCTGCTCAACATAGAAAGGGCCAAATTAGACTGGATTTACTGCAAGGCACTAACGCCTCCTTCGTTCAAGAAAAGGTTGAGGCAAATTCTTAAAGTCACAAAAGCATGGGTTGACAGTCACGTCAAAGTAAAAGGGAGTAGCGAATGCATCTCTTGGGCTAGCTTGAAAGAGGTAATGGTAAATCTTTCTGATAAAAAAAAAGCTCAAGATGTCTACGCTTTGGCAATCTACGAGCTCATTATATTCCCGAAGACTTTAGGTTATGTAGAGGCGGCAGTCATAGATTTCTTTTCTCACCTATGTTGCAACATCAAACCTGCTTCCACCATTATCGTCGAAACCATTTGCGCCCTTAGCTTTTGTAAAAGAATGGGAATAGGAAGGTTTATTGGGTACACCCCATTGCTTCAGATATGGCTCCTAGGTTATCTTTGTGTTAAGAAAGGTAGAGTCAAGCAAAATTTCTTCTTCAAGATCAGTCCTTTTTCGACGGCATTAGAGGAAGAATGTCATCAAGATAAGACAAAAAAGTATTAGGTCGAGGAATTACGAAATGTCAAGGAGGAAGACATCACGCGGAGAGCTCCATTGGTGTTCCCTCAATCGATTATGTATAGATATGGAGACTACACTTGCATATCGCTCCTGGGATTATGGGGAAATACCAGTTATGCTCCTATATTGGTATTGCGTCAGTTTTAGTGCCAGCAATTCAATTTGTTCTTCAGAGACTTGGGATATTGGGATTTTGAATATGGAGAGCCAATTATAAAGCAAAAATCTAGTTAGCTTTCCAAGCCTGAAAGAAGGTTTGTTGTATGGAAAGATACTGCAGAGGAAGCCCCACCACACCTGGATATGTAGAATGGAGACTCTATCATATCAATTATCCATTGCCACCACCCAACCCTGGGATATTGTAAATCCTAATAGAGGAACTGCCTTCTGAGATCGAGCTACGTAGGAAAGAGTTCAAGCGAGAAAAGGCATCCTTTGCCATTGAAATCTCTCGACTTAAGGAGGAAAAGTGCTAGCTAAAGATGGATATCTATCTTAGGAGTGATGAAATGGATCGAGTCATTAAAGAAAGGGATCGCTTCAAGGATGACCTTAAAAGCCTAACCAAGGATTATGTGGCACTCTGAAAAGCTAACAAGTCCTGACATATAGGCAAGACATAAGTCGAATGGGAAGTGAAAGTTGCCACTTTTAATCGTGACCTGAATCAGCAAAAGGAGGATGTCAAAACTAGTAAAGTAAAATTCACTAGGGCACGTGCTCTTGCTTCCACCTACCAACGAAGGAATCAAAGACTCAAGGCCTAAATGCGAGATGTGAGAGCCGCCAGGGTTGAAAATAAGCCCTTACTCACAAAATCCAAGAGTTAGAATAGTCTCTTTAGGTTCATCAAGGTCACATCAATCAACTAATAAGGGCTTTTGAGCAACGTGAACTAGATTGGCGAGCGGCAATCGACCAAGCACATTTGAACTACCAAGAACAACATCAGTACCTCACTGGACAAGTTCAAATGGCTCAACGAGAGGTGGATGACATGATTGAAGTAGCTCAGTCTATAAGGCAAGATATCGTACTTGTTGGAGATTGTGAGCAACAACTTTTAAGTTTTCTTGATCGTGTGATTACATAATGTAATCATGTTAGATACTTTTAGATGTAATCATGTCGTAAAAGTAAAAAAACCCTTTTGTGACTCTGTGAATGATGTTATTGATGAAGCTGTTCCAAGAATCAATTGTCTCCAATGCATATGCACATTTAATTTCACCATTTTTCATTGCACTTGCATCAATCATTCATTATCTTAACTCGTCATTGCATCATAAATGCTCATCAATAAATGCATTTTTAAAAAGTCCAATATGGGAATTGGGCCGTAGAAGTGTAAGGGACTTCAAGATCAATCAAGAACATGAAACCTTACATCATGCATCGTTACAACACACGACGCCGTAAGCAAATCATGGAGAGTGATCATAAAGCTCATATTGAGCGACTTGAGCTAATGGTTAAGGAATCACAAGACCAGATACTTCATCAACAATAAGAAATGCAAAATCAAATCAGAAAACTTATGGAACTAATGACTTCCTCTATGAAAGAAAAAGGGCAAGCTAGCACTGCTGAAATAAGGAATGATCCTCCCAATGTTGAAAATCTCTCTGCCAATAATCCAAAACCTACCCAAAGGGAAACTAGACAATAATAATGGCCTATTCCTACACCTGTCGCTCAGTCTCTACTAGTTATCTACCTAAATCCCATTGCAACAAGTCAATTCATTCCTGGTACTCAATGGGTGAATGCAGGAGTCTCATTGGTAGATCTGATAACCTTTGACCATGAGAAACTAGAGAACACAGAAGGTCAAAATTCTACCATGACTGCGGAAGAAGTGAACAAATTCTAGCTACTGGAAAAATGCCTTTAAGCTATTGAGGGGAGTGACAAGTTTGGAGCTCTTGACACGCAATGACTATCTTTGTTGTCCAACCTTGTCATTCCCCTAAATTTCAAAATCCCAGAGTTTGAAAAGTTTAATGGAATCATCGACCCTTCCGTCCATGTTCAAATGTACCTATGAAAGATGGCTGGGTATGAGAAAGATGAAAAGCTCCTCATCCATTGCTTCCAGCATAACTTCACTAGGGCAGCAGCTCGGTGGTATATTAAGCTAAACAATGTGAAAATCCAATCGTGGACCAACTTGGCTAAGGCCTTTCTAAATCAATACCAGCATGTGTCAGATTAGGTGCCAGATTAACTTTCCTTGATGAATTTCGAGAAAAGATCCACTGAAAGTTTCAGACAATACACCTAAAAGTGGATAAAAAGTAGCCTTAGTCTAGCCTCCCCTTACAGAAAAAGAGATGACGGTCACTTTCATTCATATCTTACGTGCTCCTTATTATGAGAAGCTTATAGGGAATGCCACCAAGAAATTCGCAGACCTAGTCCTCTCTAGAGAAATGATTGAAGTAGCCATTAAGAATGGTAGAATGTCAGCTGGGGAAATGTCTAGATCAAGCAAGAAGCCTATTGCCAGGAAAAAAAAAAAAAGAAAGAGAGGCCAATGCCATAAGTTATGCTAGCTTATCTCAGCCAAAACGGTGTTAAATACCCAACCCTCACTACCCAAGCACGCTACATTCTCGCCCTATCACCATACTCCCTCAACCAATTAATGCCATAACCTACAACCTATCCTTTGCAATCCCATCCAACCCACCAAGAAGCTACCCTCCATAAGTTCACCAAAGTACCAATCAAGCAACCAATAATGCACCTAGCAATCGAGGTGTAAATCAACAAAGACAACATTTTGATTTTATCTCTATGACCTATAAGGAGCTCTACCAGACCTTGCGCCAAAATCATTTAGTGGCCACAATCTATGTCTTAGAAAAGAAGCCATCATACCCGTAATGGTACAACCCTAATGCTCACTCTAAATACCATGCTGGGGTAATAGGGTATGACATTGAGAACTATATATCTTTCAAACAAAAAGTGCAAAATCTAATTAACTCAAAAGTCTTGCAGTTTGGGATAAACTAGGGACCAAAAATTGCCATCAATCTTTTACCAAACCACACTGAGCTAGCTGCAAACATGATCGACATTAAGAACAAATATGAAGTAAAGACAAGCATAGAGGATGTAAGGATCCCAATGTTCTTGATCTGGCAAGCATTGATTCAGGTCGGGTTGCTCAACATAATAGAAAAATTAGAAGACAATCCTAACAACTTTTGTGATTTTGACACAGTTGTAGGTCATACCCTACAAACATGCGAGGAGTTTAGGTCCATGGTTCAAAGAATGATGAATGAAGGCCAGATAAAATTCTATCATGAGATCACACTTACTGCTGAATCTATCAATATGATAAGAGATAAAACCATGTAGCCACCTTATGAAAGAAATTGACCCTTTATTCTTTATGGGAAGTCAAGTCCCAAGGTCCACTCTTTGATACCTACACCAAAGTTAGTTGTGGAAGTACCAAAACCATTCTTGTATAGAGCAATAAAGCTGTTTCATGGAAATACAAGAATTAGGTAGTGATGATCGGAGAACTAAATCCCTCGACTGTTGTAATGGAATTGTTAAGAGTTAGTCACCTAACCCGTAGAGGTAGGTGTTACACTTCCCCAGCTCAAGAAAAATAAAAGGTTGATGCATCTCCCAGAATCATTACCACTCAAGCCCAAGTAAAGAATTTTGGCCCCGAGAAAGTCAAGGAAGCAGTAAGTAAAAGAGAAGCCATGAAGTTTCTTAAGTTTATCAAGCACAGTGAATATTGCATTGTAGACCAATTAAGCAAACAACCTACAAAGATTTCTATGCTATCTCTGCTTTTTAATTTAGAGGTTCACTGAAATGCATTACTGAAGTTGCTAAACAAAGCATATATGCCCTCAGACGTCCCCGTGGTTGGATTGGCTAGTGAACAGCATCATGGCCGATAATTATATCTCTTTCACTGATGATGAGATCCCACCCGAAGGCAGGGGCAGTTATAAAGCTTTACATATCATTACCCATTGCAAAGGATGCATTTTGCCCAAAGTACTCATAGACAGTTAGCCCTTAATGTTATGCCTATGATTACACTAAGCATACTCCCTGTCGATCCAACATCAAGAATAGCCATACCATATTCTGAGCTTTTGATGGTACATGTCATGGAGTAATTGAAAATATCACAATCCAGCTTCAGATAGGCCTATGAATATATAAAGTTAATTTCCAAGCTAGGGATATTAATCCTTCTTACAACTGCCTATTAGGAAGGCCATGGATACACTTCGCCAAAGCCGTCCCATCCTCTCTCCATTAGGAGCTCAAATTTGTGATAGATGATAAAGTAGTCACCATTGGAGCTGAAGAAAAAATGATCGCCACTACTTTCACTGAGGATATCTATATAGAGCCTAATGAGGATGCACCAGAGTCATCCTTCCAATCCTTCGAGTTCGTTAATGCAATATTTGTAGGAGAAGGATTTCCAATAGTTAAACCCTATATGTCAAAGAGTACCCACTCAGATTTAAAAATGACTGTTGGCAAAGGTTCTCGTGCTGGAAAAGGGCTTAGTAAGAATCTATAAGGGATGGCTCAAGCCCTACAGGTCACCACTCAAGCCAACAAAAGAGGCTTAGGATTTAAGGCCAATGCACACTCAAGAAAGCAACAAGGAAAGAGGATCTGCAACTAGGAGATGGCACGATCATTGGGTCGAGAAGAGGAATCAAAGCGGATAATGTTCCCGTCTCTCCATGAGATATTTCGTTTGAGAGGATGAATGAATCCAAGTGAACCACAAGAGCAAAAGGCTAAAGATGGCTTGGTCATCTTAAATAGAGCCCTTAACAACCTCTATCTCCAAGATACCAAGCCATAAAATTTGTGTCCTTCCACTAAAACCTGATTTTGATGACAGGGTCATGACGGAAGCCCCTACACTTTTCCTGTCCCTTTCATGTAATGTCAAGAAATGAAAACTTACCTGCCCTCGCCCAAGGGCAAATATGTGTCCTATGTAAAGGGCATTTTTTATCAAACATTATCAATTAAATAACTTTTGCATATATCATTCCATATTGTGTATCACTTTTCAACCTTTTTGTCTCCATTACTCTTTTGCCTTCATTTTTATCTAAATCCCTTAGTTGTGTGTGTGCCTTTTGCAATGTTTATTTCTTTACGCTTTTAGGTGTCTTAACAATAGTGACATGGATGTGTCTGATGGGTCTTTGAAGATCGATTTTGAGCAGTCAATTTACACTAGTGAAGTCGATCTTAAAAAATATTTCAAATAAAGCTCCGTACCACTAGACCTCCTACGGTTAGTTGAGCAAGAAGAGAAGCAGATCATGCCCCATAAAGACCCAACGAAAGTAATAAATCTGGGTACTCAAGAAGATCAAAAGGATGTTAAAATCGAAACATCAATAAAGTTAACAACTAGGACCAAGCTAATAGACCTACTTTAGGAATATTGAGATGTATTCGCCTGGTCATATCAAGACATGCCAAGACTAGACATTGATATAGTGGTCCATAAGCTTCCCATCAAGCCTAGATACAAACCAATCCAGCAAAAGTTAAAGAGGATCAAGCCAGAAATAATCCTCAAAATTAAAGAGAAAGTTAAGAAATAGTTTGATACAGGGTTTATTGGAGTAGCCAGATATCCAAAATGGGTTGCCAATATAGTCTTAGTCCTAAAGAAAGATGGCAAAGTATGAAATGTGTTGATTATCGACATTTGAATTAAGCTAGTCCCAAGGATAACTTCTCGCTACCCTATATCGACATTTTTGTAGATAATACGGCCAAGAATT
>JBBYHM010024049.1:0-13684 GCA_038381775.1 Adansonia rubrostipa
GAGTTGTACATGGAAACATAAAAATAAAGTAGGTGACATTTGTAAGCAGAACATTACTAGAAAACTGTCAGCTTAGAGTAACCCAACATATTTAATCAATTTAAGTAAATATAGAACTACCAGAATTGCACCAAAGTAGTTAATCTTGCTAACCAGTGCAATATCTTCTTTAAAACCAGCCACTGTTTCGTCCATCTCATTTAAGCATTTTTCAATCTCATCTAGAACACCACTTGTCCTCTTGAAATAGTGGTCCATAACCTTGTTTCCTAGCAACAGGTCATCTTTCCTTGCTTGATATCCACCACACATTCTATTCAGTGGTCGTTTTAGCAAAAATCGTTCTAAGAGAGTGCGAGAAAGAATTACAAGTTAACCATTGTACGATAATATAGCAGCATTATTATAAAATACAGTATAATGTAACCATTAATCTGCAAAAGTAGGAGTCTTCATAGAGAACAATATTGATTGCACTAAGGGATGACCCTAGCACATGCCTAGAATTTGTGAATGTATAGAAAGTAAAGCTGGACAAGCAATTAATCCACATATTAATCGGTGAATCGATTTAATTTATCTCATATTTTGCATAATTTATTATAATGATTTAATTTTTACTTTAATTAAATTCAATTATTTAAGATATAAAAATATAAAAACTATTTAAACAATATGTCATAGTCATTCAATTAAGGAAAAAATTACTTCAGTAATTTTTTTATATTTTTGATTTATGATCTGTATTCAATTCACTCTAAAAAATTATTTATTTTTAAATTTTTAAATAAGGTACATTCCTGCATGGGTCAATTTAGTATTCCTGCCTGGCCCACTTGTTAGCGTAAACCCTACAAGTCAATTGTTGTGGCTTAAATCGCATTAGCATTTAGTGATTTCTTGTATACAAATATTATATTTTATTAATGTTAAAGAGGTATTTCTTCATCCATAAGATATTATTGAATAATTGTCATAAATATCTTATGAAGATAAAGCCCATGAAACACATTGGCTTTGTAAAGGAATTGTAATGAGTTACAATTATGAGATCCTTATGCATCAAAATGGTGATTCTAAAATGTTCCTAGTCATCGTATTATCAAGATAGGATATTGAAAATGCACAAAGACTGGCATATGTTAAGTCTCTATGCATTTGATGTATGCAACAGATCTCATAAGTTAAAGTCTAAAGATACTTAGAGATAAAATATGGGTGCTTGTTATGGTAACAAGTTCACTGAACTTAACCTACCAGAAGAGTTTCATTTGGTATTTCACTTAAGTGTCTATGGAAATACTCTCATGTGTCAGTAATGTAAGTGATTCTTAGACTTGTTATACTAGGTTATCTCATATGAGTTTCATACTTCAATTCTATAATGAATGGGTCCATAGTAGATATATGCTTATGGTAGGGTGGTTTTAGGTATGGCATGAATTATATGGTAGATGAATGAGTGGTTCAAAGAGGATTCATCACCCTAAGTGATTTAAGGGGAAGTATCTTACATGTATCTAACTTGTGTTAACTCAAAGTCCTTAGCTAAAGCAATACTAATTATCGAATTAACAGATAGGGGTTGCATACTACTAATATGGAACAAGGTAAAAGTAAACATTGACCCATGCATTTGCTAATTTCAAGATATATGATGAGAAGATTAAATTACCCTGAGATACTAAACATTGAAGGGCTTGTCAAAACCATATTGACACTCATGCATGTTGGGTGGCCATGATGCATTGCTTGATGCCAATCTTAATCTATAAATGTAAAAATTCTTAATTAGATATTTTATATTTATTACTAACATGATGGGGGCCCAATTAAGTCACATACATATGGGTTATTACTAAAAATTAAAACGAGATTGGGCTAACATATCTAATACAAGTAATAGTTACTTAGGCCTAATTTAAATGAGTTCACATAGGCCAGAGACAAAATTGTAATTTCTTCAAAATTAAAATTTTAAACCCTAGATATATTAAACCATGTTTGTCATCCCTTATGGCTTAAGGGAGACTTAAAATTTCGATCAAAAGGCCTTAGAAAACTTAGGTTGCGTTTTTCCCTAAAACCCCTAAGGAGCATTGCATAATTCTTATTTTCTTGGAGAAAATTTGTTTTTGCCACCTTGTTTTGATTATTAAAGCAAGGTCTTCTAAATAGAAGGGAAGTTTTTTGAGACCTAAGCTGCTAGCATGACCCCTAGCAACAAAGTCTCTTTCTTTTGAAGGTTTTCTAGATCACTTATTTAGATAACCGTTAAAGATTGGACACTTAGATAGCTTCAGTTTATGACAACCAATTTAAGTGTGAGGGTTTTTGAACCCATGGAATCGCTCCAAAACATCCTTTGGTTGACATGTGATAGAACTTGATTTATTCTTGATGCTCTTGATTTTTAAAGATGAATCAAAACCATGCAAGATGATCTAATTTAGGGCGTCTCGAATTAATCTGTTTGATTCATTTTCACTATTTAATTGATGAATTATTTTTCAAATTTTTATATTCTGATTATTTGCTATCTCGAGACTTCCTACAACACTTAAGAAAAAAATAAGTTTTTTTAAATGATATATTTAAAATGATTGAGACTTGTACCTAATTAAGTTTAATTTTTGCTTTATTTTTTAAATAATATATTTTAAAAAGTTGGTACATACATTTACTCGGAATAGACTTATTCGCTATACCTGACTCACTGAGCAAAAAAATTCATATATTTTCTTATATTTTTAAATAATGTTTTTTAATGCAATTGGTTTGCACGTTAACTCATAGTTTGCACCATTTACATATCGATTCACTAGAATAAACAATTACCATAAATATAATTTTTTTATAATTAAAATCTAAAAATTAAAAATAATTATAATTTAATAAATTTTATTTTATTTTATTTTTGAAATGTTTTTGTTTATTGCCTTTAACAATCCTAGTCCTTCCAAGTGAATCTCCATGCCTAAGCACCAAGATAGGTAGCTGGATCCACTTATATCAAGAATGTGGAATTTTAGCTTTTTAATGTTGGCCATAGTTTGAACATCAAAGTACTCGCAAATTAGATAACTTCATGTGTCAAGTAAATAACACAATAGGTTTTAAGTAAAAGTGCATGTAATAAATCAAATCTGGACATTCATATGTAAGTTTGATAACTTCAAGTGTCAAGAGTGATTTCTTTGTATTTTGAAAAAATTCCTTCAACTTTTAAAGATTGTGTTTTATTAGCCCCTAAACTTTTCATTATTTGCAATTTGGCCCAAAAAAATTTAAAAATTTTCAATTCAATCCTTGAACTTTAGGTTCTAGAAAATTATAATTTTTTGGGTACTAAAAAATTACGCTTCATGCTAATTTTGGGAATGTAACTACATTTCTATGTAATTTTGAAAAAAAATCCCAAATAAGTGTAAAAACCTTTTGGGCAAATTATAAACTAGTCCCTAACTTGAAATCTTAATTGTTTCTTTGCAAATATACCACTTCTAGTGGTTCTTGAGGTCATTCGAGGTCACAACTTGGTTGGGTACCTTGCCACCACTTCAGAGGTGTCCTTGTTTGACTTAGGGGCAATATCATTCATTGGAACGATAGTTCAAGGGTTTCAGGTTTTAGGGTTTCTATGATTTGGGAACTTTTAGCCGTAACTAGTAGCTAGGAAGAAAGGCTTAGCCTCATAGGGATGTCACCTGGTCGGGTTATAGGCCTTACAAGCGGTATGGAGATTGGATTCTTCAAGATCCGATGAAACCAAGATTTAAGCTTTTCAACCCTTTTTGGCTTTTTCAAGCTCTAATGGTGCCTTTTCACCAAAAAAAAAAATTAAACTAGCTTCAGGCTAGATAAATAATTCTTTTGATAGTCTAAACCTTGCTCATAATTGGGTAAACATCAAATTATCATTACTTTTACATTTCTCTTGAAGCAATGTATATTACTCATCAAAGTAAATTGTTAGTATTTTCATGAAGATATAAATCAACTTAAAAGTAAAACACAATTAATTTACCAATTTTCGTACCTTTGGAGCAGTCATGTTGATAGCATGCTGTGAAATTGGTGAGAATTGGTGAGCATAGCAACTTATAAGTAAAGTAGCAATAAACGCAAATATAAGAAAGAGAAAGAGAGAGAGAGAGAGAGAGAGAGAGAGAGAGAGAGAGAGAGAGAGATGATGGCACATAAATAGAGAAAAGGCTACCTTTTTATTCAATTTAGTGTGTTTACAAAAAAGAATGCTATGATCTTTATATAGGCATCAGGCTAGGTTTGTGTTGATATATAGAATCAAATTATAGAGATTAAGATCTTATAATTGTAATGATAATAATAAGAGATTATGATCTTGTAATCAAAATCAAAATATTAGGAGATTATGATCTTGTAATCGTAATCAGAATATTAGGAAATCTTTTATTATGGTAAGTCTAATATTCCATAACATTTTAGTGTTCATAAAAATTCTTATTTATTGTAATCTCAACATATATTATAAAGGCAAGTCAATTAAAAATGTAAAATAATATAATTTATGTTGAAATTAAACAAATGTAAAGCACATGTCATTTATTTAATATTGTACATATATCAGAAGAGTAGTCCATACATTTAAGATTTTTTTCCTTTTTTACGAAAGGCTTTGGCTTTTATATATTTACTAGTTTTAAACACATGTTATGTGTTATGCCAAGTGCTCTAAATTAGGAAAGGTGCATTAATCTCACATTGGATAAGAAATGAAAGGTCATTGGGCATATAAACAAGTATGCTACATATCCTATCAGACATGTCTTTTAGGGAGAAAGTAATGGCCCTGTGACAAGTAATATTAAAGTCAACCTTGATTGTCCAATTTCACATTAAGCTCTCCAACAAGGGGATTAGGTAGAATAGACCAACCATGACTTCATGCCGAACAACCTAGGGAAGGGTAAGAAAAAATGAGGGAAAAGCTCGTAATAGGGGCCTTAATAGATTAGGTAAAGGAAAATGTTATGCCAAGCGCTCTAAAAAAATAGACTGGGTTCATTAATCACATCTCAGATGAGAATAGAAAGATCTTAGGGCATATGAACGGGTGCACTATACATCTTATCAAGAATGTCTTTTGGGAAGAGTGTAACAGCCCTGTGACACGATGCATGGAGCAATTCAATTAATTATAATTTTGATATAACATAATACTATTTAAAAAATCAAAATATTTATAATTTAGATAAACCAAGTTAAAATAAAACTTGAAACATTAATTAATAGTATGCTTCGTTTTCTAGTATTTTTATTGATAATTATTTTTATATTATTATTTTTGTTTTTGATTATATTTTTTATTTTTTCTCCCATGTACTTTGTAATTTAAAATCATTAAAAAAGAAATTATTATGAACTGATCTATAAATTCAAATTTTGTCTTCAATAATGTAAATTTATTAATCTTCTTGTTTAGTTTAATCCAATAAAACTCTAGCATTGCACGTTCTTAATACCTTTGTTTCCATCATTTTTGTTCAGTACAAACTTAAGAAAACCTTAAGTTGAGGAGATAATATTTTAAAATAAAAAAGAAATCAAAATGATTAATTGTATGACACACATCAATTATTTAAAGCCACTTGCATTTCAAAATATTAGGGTGTCGAACATTTTTTTTTATGTCTTATAGATTTATATATGATGTAAGGTTGGCTTAGAAGGAGATGTAGAGGAAAGACAATGGATTAATGAATGCCAATATTTCTTGCTTAATATTGTTGCAAACGATGTACTAAATGTTTCAACTAATGAACAAATGCAGACCACTTTTTTCTTTAAAAAAATTATGTATATTTTTCAAATTATTGTAGTACATATTTATATTTTGCTTAAAAGTTATTACGCATACAAATATTTATGCATACAGGCTGCAAATTCTTCTTGTAATATACTTGAAATTTAATTTTCATTATAATTTAGGTTAATAATTAAAAACTTTTACCAAATTCAAAATCATAATTGATAATGTAATCGAATAGTTAAAAATTATCAATTAAATCAATTTAGATGAAGATAGAAAAAAGTCATTTTGAATTAATTTACTTTGTAATTTCAACTTTAATTATTTTTTTCATGTAAATTGAATCAAACTATATATGGCAATAAAAGTATATTTAAAGAAAATAAAAGTAATTTAATTATTTAAAAAAATTAAATTAGATATATTAAGTAAAATCAATTGCATTAATTAAGAACACATAACATTAAATTAGGTTATTCACATGTCGAAAAAATAAATCATCTACCCACATAAGATTTTCTTTTGTCAAGGATAACTTTTAAATATGTCTATCACATTATATTATATTAAGAATGAATTTAGATTGATTAAATGGTTAAATGTTCTTCAAATCAAAAAGGAATGAAAAAAAGTTTATTTTAAGAAGTTAGGAATGTAACGTACAAAAAATTGGAAATATTTTGAAGCTAATGTAAATTTCTTAATTAAACTTAATAACATATTTGAGGCCTAAAATAAAATTATCACAAAACCATTATGGATATTTGACAAAAGTAATTATTTTTCATGTATTTATAGTTCAGAAAAAGAATTGAAAAAATTTCATCAATCAACAAATCTAATTGTGGGTAACTAAAAGCAAATGCATTGATGAAATAACTTAAAAAATGAAACTTGAAAAGTAAAAATATTAGAATTACATCAAAACACTTGTAAGATAAAAAAGTTTAATAAACCTTAAACACAATAAAAGAAACACAGATTTTTAGCATTCATTGTAAAAAAAATTACTATACTTGACTTATATACCTCCCAATGAAACGACAGTTTCAACTTTAAAACTGAAAATTTGAGCTCTTTTATCTATGAAAATTCAATATGAAAGAAAAATATATAATTAATACATTATTTGGAAAAATAAGTTTGATATGAATCCATAAAAGAAATTTGAAAAAAAAATAAAATGTATTATATAATCATCTCGCAAAGAGGAAATATTAAAAATCAAATTATTTTATAGTAAAATCAAATAAAAAATTTCAGAAAATGATTAAAATATCAAATACAAAAAACAAGCATAAGAAACATTACTTGCACAAATAAATTAAAAGAGTGCTTAGATTTTCAACAATCTAGAGTAAGGTATTCATTCATAATAAATTCAAAACATATGATCATAAATACAATTAATGAGGTCAAACACATATCAATTAAATTTTGAAGTCAATTTCAAGCACTTTAAATATGACAGAAATATTTATTATCATTTAATTTTAAAATTTAGATTAGTCATTTTTGAGAAATATGAAAAGAAAATACAATTAATTCACGAAAATTTCAAGCTAAAAACTTGATTTAAATGTTGAAATATGACTTAATGATATGAGAAGAAAGTACTATTAATTCATGGAATTGGACAGTTAGCAACCTAACAATTTTAGATATGATTATACGAATATGATACATATAAAGTAATAAAAACATGACACAACAGGACATGACTACATTTCTACAAATCTTATAATTCAAGTTGTTAATGTATCAAAATTTTATGAATATAAAATACCTTAAACATGAATGTATTAGCTGCCAAGTAGAAGTACTCATGGGCTAGGCAAGGCCTAAACATAATATTAACAGCAAACATGTTTATCCAAACTCGACCCGATCAGAAATATGAGGTTCGAATTTTGCCCACACCTCTATTTCTAAATTGACAACCAAAGCCTGTTTAGGCCTTCCATATTATTTTTTTATAATTTATTTTTTAAAAAATATATTTTTTTAAAATTTAATCTTTATTAAATTTAATCTTTAAATATATATTTCTAATAAAATATTTTTTTTATTAAGTTTAAAAGTATAAATAATTTAACATAGTTTTAAATGTTTATACTATAATATTACATATACGTATTTTTATATTATAAAAATTACATAATATATAAAATATAAAATTTATATATAATATAATAGTAAAATGAGTCGAGCTAGGTCAAGCTCGAGCCTCGGAAGTTGGAACCAAAGCCTAGCTTATTTATTAATTAAACCTAATTTTTTTCAAATTTATTTTCTGAGTCTAATATATTTATTTAAATCTTCTTAAATTTCAGACTACCCGTTTAGCCTTGAGCAGATTTATTACCAGGTTGGCGTGGGAACAAAGTTTACAGGGAAAAAATACGTAATTTTCAATGGTAAAAAATAAAAGGATGTATAATTATCCATGTCTTCATACTAGAAATTGGAAAGGATCTACATATTTTGTCAAAAGAGTATACGGAAAATATATTAAGTTTGCCAGCCTGTACTTCATTACGGGTCTAGGATTATTTAACAAGACAGTTGAAAGATATAATTTTTAGTTAATATAAAATAAAATATAAAAAATACTAAGTTAAATAAAAAAGTTAAAAAAAATTACAAAAGTTAATAAAAACTTAAGTACATACCACAAACAAAAAACTAATAATCTCTAAATCTAGAGGTAGAATTAGTCAAAAATTTTAGGGGGTCAAATATAAGATTAAAGCTAAAAGTTTTTTAAAAATTAATATATTGAGCTTAACAATTAAAAGATAAATATATAATATATTTATTTGATGATGGACCATTAAAAGATAAATGTATAATGCATTAAAAAATTTAATTTTTTGGGGAGTCAAGACTAATAATTAATTTGTCTATAAATTATAATGTATAAAATTAAGTTATATACAAAAATAAAAAATTAAATAAGTATAAATTTTATTTGAGAGCCAACTTAATTATATTTAATATATAAATACACATATCAAAGGGATTTTCAAAATTTTTAGTAACAGAAATACCCTATTTTGAGTAGCTCATTCACCAATTATTATTCTTTTATTTTTTAATCAAGGTTTTTCTCAAGTAAGAGAAGAAGCAAGCAAAGCTCGCCCGGGATCGTTAGGAAAAAAGTATTGTAACCAAAGTAGACTACTTAAAAGGTGTAGGGGAGAATATCGCCAAAGGTTCAATGTTTGATTCTTCTCCAATGGTTAACTCGAGATTCTTTTCTCTTTTTTCAGGTGGGTGAAGCCCTAGCTGTCACTGGATATAAAAAAAATTTAAAACAATATAATAATAGTATTAATAATTTATTGTTAATTATTTATAATTTTTTATTTGTATATTGTTGTAATAGTAAACTTTTTTATAAATAATTATTTTAAAAATATTTAATTTTTTATATTTTAATATATTATAAAATCATATAATATGCTACGAATAAGATTAATTTGTTGAAATTTAGATAAAACAAATTATTTTGTCAAAATTTATATCAATATATAATAACTTAAATATGATTATGGTATGAAAAAGTAAAACGACAACAAGTGATAAAAATTGTGAGTTATTTGACTAGTTTTAATTAGATATGATAATTTTAAACATAACTTTATTATACAATATCAAAAAAAAATTAAACCATGACACAAAATAATATGAACACAATGAAAATAGAAAACATGTCAAATTTATATAAAATAAATTATTAACATGTGAAAATTTATATAAATATATAATATTTTAAATACGTAACATAAAAAACATAATCCAAACATGAACACGAAGACACATGGCACAAAATTGGGATTTTTTTTGAACAGTGTCAATTGGACCTAACAAATTTGAATTCAACATGATTATATGATACAAATATAACATAAGAAAAATAGTTAAAATACTTGATGCAAAATGAATATGACACGAATATAGGAACGTATTAAATTTTACATAAAACGGATAATTAATATGTAAAAATTTATAAATAATATAACAATCACAAATACAAACAAGAAATGATTTTGAATATGTACACACACATATAATACCCTTAATTGCTGTTAAAAAAATGAACTAGATCAGATGGTCGAAAGCCAATTGAACAAGGAACTGGTGCATATTATATACTGAAATTTTAGAGGTTAAAAAAATTGGGAAAAACCAAAAAAAAAAAAAGGATTTAAGTTTACTTTGAGTATTTCTTTGAAAAAAATTATATAATGAGATTTAAACATTTAACTTAGTAGATCTATAATAAATATCATAATATTTAACTAAATTTATAATTTTATTAAATATTTATTATATTTAATACTTATTTAATATTAAAATTATTTATTTTATATTTAAATACTTTATTAATTAAACAATACGATTCAATCGATCTAACTGACTGAATCAATTACCTGAAGATTTCACCAATTTAACCCCCTATCCGATCTTTTAAACATTGCTCCTAATATAATTATAACAGGAAAAAAAAACAAAAAAAACATTATAACTATTAAAAATTACAAATAAAGTAATAAAAGAGTTGCCACATGGCAAGCCCATTTGAAGTTATGACTTTAAATGTAATATATGCATATAATATTCTTAATTTAATTATAAGTAATATAAAAATAATACATTATAATTATTAAAAATTAAAAAATAGGGTTGCGAACAGATAATTTCTACATATATGAGATATCCAAAAACATAGAGAAAAAGAAAATAAATTAATGAGCACTCAAAGCAAAATATACGTAAATATAACTTGAAAATTTTAAATAAAATAAATTACTAATATGTCAAAAGTTATTTAAATAAATAATAAATTGGTTACGATTATAATATAAAAAATAATATAGACATAATATAAATATACAAAATAAAAAAAAAAAACTATAAAATTTTTTAAAGAGATTATGAAGTAATCCATTTTATAACTTCTAATATCATTTAACATAGTTTTTTTACTATTTAATCATCATAATATATATATATATATATATATATTTTTTTTGATGTAGAACCTAAAGTGTTTTACATAAACTCATCTCATATTATTATTCAATATTTTAATTTTTATTGATAATTTATAATACAATAATTTTTATTCAATAATAAAAATAAAAAATTAATATGAACTTATTTTTTAAAAAAACAAACAGCCAATCATTATATATATGATATAAAATTGAGAGTTCTTCGAATATCGTCATGGACGAACACAATATAAAAAATAACTAAAATATTACACAACACAAAAAAAATAATAAGACCATGACATGAATACATGAACAATGTCAAAAATTAATATAGAATGAATTTAACACAAAACTTAGAATTAGTTGAATAATTTTAATTTGACCTGATAATTTTTGACATAACATGTAAAAAAATAAAATCACAACACAAAAAAAAATACTAACATGACACGAATACACGAATATAGAAGAATATATATAATATGAATTTTTAATATGTAAAAAATAATAACTTTAATAATATTATAACATAAAAAATAAATATAATACGAATACACGAATCGATAAATATATTTACCTGCAATTGATTATCATCTCAATTTCATTAATATTACAAAGTTACTCCCTCAATTGATTGTCAATTGAGGGGATAACTTTAATTATTTGTTATAAGATATATATATATATATATATATATATTCAAAGCAAAGTCGTGTATATTTTAATAAAATTTATAATTTTTTTTGTTTCTTAATTTATATTAATATTTATATAAGATCTATAATATAGTAAAATGAAACTATTACCCGTGTGTCGCACAAGCATAAATCTTATATAATATTTATTGTTGCACATATTATACATTGATAGTCTGTTTATTTGTTTTAAAAATAGTTTGTTGTATATTTTAATATAAAATTTATTAAAATATAAAGTTTATTCAACGTTTAATGTTCAAATTTATAAATATATTATTTTTAATTTTAATATAAAATTAAAATTTAGGAAAAATAAAAAAGTCAATATTAAAATATACAACAAAAAATAACTTTTTTATTTTTTTATTTTTTATCAAATAAATTCATTTTATTTTTATCAAATAAAATTAAAATTTAACTTTTTTATTTTTTATCAAATAAATTCATTTATATTTTAAGGTTATTAAAAAAATTAACTCTAAAAAAAATAATTTAATGTAAAATTTAACTTTTTTCATTTATCATCAAATAAATATATTTAATGAAAGACTTTTAATAAAATTAAAAACTTATTTATAAATTGAATAAATATTATTAATAATAAAAATATGTAAAATAATGATTTAAAAATATAATAAATACGTATGATAATTTTTCATCAATTCAAAAGATTTTGCTTGTATAAGTTATAAATAAGTAAAATTTATGGGATAACGCATTTTTTTAAGACGTATTTATATATATACACTTATATATTTGACATAAAATCTATTAATAACATCTACCACTATCATTGAATTATAAAACACTACCTCAATAACAAAAAATTTTTAAAATTACGTAACTTCTTAAAATAAATATTTATAATTTTTATATGTCAATTGTATAAAAAATTTTGTGTTAAGATTGAAACTAATGAGATGTTGAAGGTTTTAGAGGTAAAATTTGTACCAAATGTCTGTTCGGGTAGCTTGATTTGGAAGCAATCAATATTGTACCCGCATCGTTTTTCTTTTGCTATTACTATATATTCAGATAAATCTGTTGAACATATCTTTTTAAGTTTATTGATATTTTTTAAAGTTTCATATATATATATATATATATATATATATATATATATATGTTCATAGGGCTTATTTCCAAGCTTTTAATAAAATATATATTACATACATGTATAATTATATAAATAAATTGCATCTAAAATGTTTATATGTAATATAAAATTTCATAATTGTAAATATTTAACATTTAAAATTTTTAAACATAAATAAATAAAATAAATATACGAATATTATAAAAATATAATAAAGTATTATTTATTTGATTCAATTTCCTAATTTAATAAATATATTTTATTTTTGAATGGAATTATGAAAAATAAAAAATATTACAACTAGTAAGTATTAGAAATTTGTCAAAAGAATCAAATAAGCTAAATATTCTCTTAAAATAAAAAAATAAAAAATTTATATCAATCAATAAAGGTCAGTATATACTAATACAAACAAAATTAATACAATTGATAGGGACCAGTATAAAAACAAAAATAAAATGATAATTGATGCCATTTCGGTTTTCTTCAAAACTGATACATATCAGCTAGTACTACCAATATCACTATAATGCCAACTAACATATTTAAAAGGCTTAAACAATGATCTAATTTATCCACCAAAAATCATAGATTTAACTTTAAAGTAATAGTTCCTTAATAAAAACAATTAACATCTATGTTATTCAAATTTTGTGAATGTTGGATATTAATGCAATTAGATATGAGTATACTTAAATTTTTTTAAAGTTTTTTTTATATATCTGAAGGATCCTATCTCCGTATCTTTATCCAAATATGTATCGAATATAAATATTTTTAAAAGATAAATATAAATAAATATTTATCTACAGTTATTCTTTAGCATAAATTTTCCAAAATAAATTTTGTTGGCTTCTTAGTCTTTGTACATGTAATGTAACATTCTCATGCACTAAAACATGTTTCATGCTTTGACTAGAACAATACAATACAAAACGAAACAAAAAAGGAAAAAAAATCATATAACATGATTTTCGTGAAAATATTTTATCATTAATGAATCGTTACTATAATTTTTCTATAAAAATCATCACTTTAAATAGTATTCTACAAGTTTTATAGTGATACAAACTATTAATAAAATATATTTTATTTT
>JBBYHM010024049.1:18319-54328 GCA_038381775.1 Adansonia rubrostipa
GTACTTTTTAGAAGAAAATACTACTTATGCAAATTAAAATACAAGAAGAGAGAGAGAGAGAGAGAGAGAGAGAGAGAAAGCAAAAGATAAACTATCATAGGGGATATTAATCGGGCTGTATCTGTCTCTTTCCTATCCGAACAATGTCATCTAAGATCTCTAGCAAGTGGCATAATAGAGGGAGGTGACCAACTAGGAGGTAGTGGATTTAGTAGAGAGTCACCAAGACATGATATAGAAGCTATTTCTCAATTTTTTATCATAAGATGTAACAATAAGCCAACAACACATTCAAGAATTAAAAAAAAAAACTGCTGAAGTGGAGTTAGTTTGGTGAAAGAATTAGGCAGCATCAATAGCTTGTTAGTATACAAGGACAAGAATAAAAATATCTTAGTAAAAACAAGTTAAAGCTAAATGAAAAACTAATACTCAATGACAAATCATACTTTTTAGACTTCATGTGTAAATGATTCAATATATAAATAGTTCTTCCTTTTGAAAGTTAGATTAAGCTCTTTGAGATATAAAAAAAGAGGGAAAAAAAGGTATTTTATAGGCAACTTAATTTTTACCTTTTATCTCTTTTCATTAAGGAAACAAGGCTCGAGCAAAACTATGAAGAGCACCACTGACCAAAGCTTTTTATATTGTTTGTGGAAACTTTGTTAAAACTTGTCAAGAACTTCACAATGTGATGCCAAAAATTTTACTCCCACGTATCTCTTAACTGCACAGCTGTTAATTGACAAGGTATTCAATTTATGTAAATGGTTTCTAAATCATCTTTGATCACATGACTTGGGACTGAACACTAGCAATCATTGGCTGAAACATATTCAATTCCAAGGGACTATTTGATCCAACCATAGCCACAAAGGGTTAACCATAGCCTGAAAAGAAAATTCCTATCTTGTTATGGTTTGATAAAAGTAAGTGATAATTCAACTGCCAACTTATCTCTAGCTGGTCAAATACTATTAGATTGTGAAAGATAATAGTATTAAAATTTAATTGGGCATAGAAATCTTATTAAGAGCTATACACCAGGCAAGATTCAGCTTCCTCTGGAAAAGAATAAGTTTAGTCAAAATGACAAGATTATATGGGAAAAGAAATATTCAATGGCAAAAGAATCAAAAAAGGAAAGGACTATGCTAATAAATAAATCCTTGGAAATTAAGATGAGAATTTTATAGACATAATACTGCTGCCTAGCTCATTTTCGAAGCTTCAACCTAATTTTTTGATGTGAAAAATGGCAAGTTTTCCTCAGCTATTGCAGCAGCTATTTTTAGTTTTTTTACATCAAACCAAGATTTATTTTAACATCGAACACCATTAAATTAAGACAATCTAAAGGAACATAGCTATAATGATAAATAATGTTCCCAGATAACATAAACATTCTTCAAAATATTTTCCTCTAAGGTTAATGGTTTGCAAATATGGTGACATGAAGACCATTTTAAATCCTAGGGCAATAGGAGTGACATCAATTATATGAAACAAATAAGCAAAAAATTTACAGTAGATATAATAGCTTTAAAAAACAATCACAAATCAGAGAACCTCCATGAACATAAAAGATAAAATGTGAATTATAGGTCAGAAGAGATGCATAAATCATAGAAGACTTAGATCTTAATAAATTAGAGCAAAATGAAAGAAAACCAAATAAAATAAACCAATAACATGACACTAGAACAAAACAAAAACAATAGAAAATCTAAAATTGGCAAAAGAGCACAAAATAAAATAAGCGTGCTTCAACCATAAAGTAGCACATACCCATTCTTGGACTTTAATCCTATGATCCTATCCTCATAGTAGTACCACCTTGTGCAGGCTGTCATATGAGATCCCTACATGTCAATAGTTAGAACTGGTTGAAACATTCATTGCCATCATTCCAGTAAACATAATTTGAACCTGAAATAAATAGAAGCTAGTGATGCGTAATGAGCTTACTTGTGTAGTAAAGCCACCAAACTCTGCCCAAGAGTCAAAGGTATTGAATGATGAGTGTGAGTGGAACCAATTTTAATAATTTCTTTGAAATCAACAGATCGGTAAAAACAACACAAGCAAAATTTATCTTGGGTTCAAAGTCAATCAAATTAAAAATAAGCTACTATAGGAGCAATCGTAAAACATAAAGAGTTAAGAGGCTTTTAACTCGGTAGCAAATACATAAATTCACAAGCAAAGTAAAAAATGGTGGCCAAACATGCAATTCAACATGACTCACCATGATACAATAACATTGCAAAGAAAAGACATAACATAACATCAATAACGAGAGTAATGTTAACATAAGGAACCAAAGAGGTAATAAAAATAAGAAAATTTTTCCTTCAATAAAATCATGCATGGAAAGAAAAATCCACTTTTCTGGAAGCAAATGCTAATATGACAATAAGGACATTATGCAACAATGTCATATAAGGCAGAGATATAGAATACGAGAAAAAAGAAATGCGAGAGAAAAAGAGAGTATACTTTAAAAAAGTCATAAACCAATGGCAAGTGCGAAGAACAAACCTTTGAATGTGCATTGATCTTGAGTTTATATTAATTACAGTTGAAATGTGTATTACTTAGAGAAAGAAAAAGGAAACATAACAAAATCAATTGGATAACACAAAATTTGCCATTCTATGGAAAGGCCACATACGTTGGCATTGGTGATTTTTTCCGAAGGAGAAGGTTTAAATCCTGCTTACAGTAGGGAATATATCATTGAAAGATAAAGATAGAGTCATATGATCATTTGGGTGCACAAAAATTTCACCACGTCTATGCCCAAGCATTTGAGCCACTTCGTTACCAATAACATATAAATATTCCAAACTCTACTAAAATTTTACTTTAATAATGATTTTTAAATGACAATAATTTCACACTTAATATATCAAAAAACATTTTGCTAACCTTGGTGCGTTCTTGTAATTCTTGAGTGTCACTGCCATTTTGACAAAAAATAAGTGAAAAGTGATCGTTGAGTCTCCTCTCAACCACTTGGCAGCAAGCACTATAGCTTTCCCAATGATTGGATTAAGACCATACTCCATGTTCACCTAAACTGAACAAAAAACCAAATACATTTAAAAATATGCAATGAAAACCACTACAATACTTTAAAATTAAAAATTGCTGGGATTTAATAATCTAATTAGAGATGAACCTAGGTAGCACATTTCCTGAGAACACCAACGGCAGCAATAATAGCTTCAGGCATCTTTTCAATCTCACTGCATATTTTTAATTCTGGAATAATCCCTGAGTCTACATCCCTGCGATCTATAACAACCATAACAACATCAACAACAATAATTATAATAACTTCCCTTTTTATTTAAAAGTAACTTTTTAGAAAAACAAATACAAATGATACAAATTGGAAATGCTAGAAAAAAATAGAGAGCGATGAGAGCAAGGGACAAACGTATGTCTTTTTCCTCCCCAAAACAGGTCAAGTAGGATTACTAAAAGTTGGCATAACAGAAGGAAGAGATCTAGTGGGAAGTGGTGGATCTAGTTGAAAATCTTTGATTTTGTCAATAAGGTCCTGAAGCAAAAGGTTAAGGAGAAAACTTGAAATGATATCGGAACTCCAAAATTTTTATCGGAACTCCAAAACTTACTCTACAGTATAGTGTTTCATTCCTGTCATGCAATCTATTTAAGATCCTTCATTTTGCTATTGTTACAACATTATCTGGTTGGCACTTCATATTTTTCTCAAATAAGTGATATGATTAAACTACCAATTTAAAACAGAGACAAAATTAAAGCTGTTAGAATGCCAAGCTGTGTATGTATATGGGGGTAAAAAAACAGTTGCCAGGCTGATATACAATCATAACAGGATATGAGGATGGAATTTACAACTTTCTATAAAATGAAATGATAGTTCAAATATAATCTAGAAGTTTGGATCATAATGCCATAACAAGAGAAAAAATGCATGCCCGTAGTAAGAAAAGTATCATACCTTAAACTTTTGGGGGCTGTTACAAGTTGGTGCTCAACTAAAACTGACATGACAGAAGGTTAGACATCAAGTACTATGTTTTCACTCTTATAGTATGGTATAAGTTCATAAAGCCTTGTAAGTTAGTTAAATTATCAATCACTATAAACTTTGTTGTATTAATGCATGGCAACATAGGTTCTCTTATTCTCTTATTGTTAAGTTCTCAGTATCTGTTCAGCTTGAATAAAATATCCTTCAAAGAAAAACATATAAAAAAGCAATTTATTAGTAACAAAAGACACTTAATAAAAAAAAAATCTAAACTTGTGGTTGATTAAAAAGCTCTAAACAGTAAAAACCCCAGGGTAAGAAAAAATGACAATGTAATATCTTAATAACCAAAAGCGTTGCCAATAAACACTAGAAACAACTAAAATGAACAGGAAAACAACCAAAATCCAGTGAAATATCAAATTCCTTTTGCAAGTCCAGCCATGTGTAGAACACAGACTGATTCTAAACTTGATATCAGAATTTGTCATGAATAGCATTTTAATGATTGATACGCACAGCTACTCATACTAGGATTTTAATTTGAATATGAACATCCCACCAGCATTAGAGATGGCTCGAGATAGAACTTTTCTACACGTAATTGCATTACCAAAACCTTGGCGACAATCTAACTCAATGACATCATCACAATGTAAATATATATGAAATCCCGTGATGATATAAGTGTTACTAGTTGATGTTCTGCAGCAACAACCATAACAATGATTCTTTGCTCCTAAAACGAGTTATTTATTATGAACAAAGCTTCGAGAGATGAGTGCTTGACCTCAAACGATGAATAATTTACAGCATCTACAAAATTCATAAAATGAAACCACATTTTAAATTATTTAAAAATATCAATGAATACAAAAAGTTCAGGAACAAGGCAATGTCCCTCAAGCCTTCGCCTATACTTTCTTGGCAAAACATCAAGAAATAGAAATTCACTGCTCTAATCAATCAAACTCACTATTCTCCTTTCATTATGTTTTCCACCTAGTCTCACAAGGTTAACACAGATAGAACCACCATATTTGTCCTTGTGAACTACTAAACCAAGGATATTGACTAGTGGCTAGTGCCTTTAATCATGTAAAGAAGAAAAGAAACATCAGTTGAAACTATTTTTAACGAGACTGCTCCGTCATAAACATGCAAGATTAACTAAACAATGATTGCTGTCATCAACCAAAACCATTATTGTAGAATTCAGAAAACCTAATGTAGATTTGTTTACAACTTGTACAAATTTAAGAGAGAGATAACATAATTCCTATAAAGAGTAATGATAAATGCTTAATTTTATATAAACTATTCTTCTATCTTAATCTTTTCTAGTTATTTTTATGATTATTATAAGTATTTATTTTTCTTTTTTATTTTATAGGATTTAATTAGATGAAAAATACAAAAGAAGTAGAAATTGGCTAAGTTAGAGAATTTGTGTAGGTTTTAAATTCTAATGGGCTGATCTTGAAGAACTTTGATCACACTAGGAAAAGTTGATAAAGTTCTACTTGAGTTAAGAGTTTGCAAGTTGGAATAATTACCTTTGAAGATTATATTTATCTCTTGGATAAATGAAGAAAATCAGCCCAAAAATCCAACTTTATGGCTACATTCAGAAACAAGATTGCACATAACCTCTCAAGAGATCAAGATAAAGATTAAAGATTGATTTTTTGTTTTTATTTTGATAAATTAATATAATTATCTTTATCCCTAGTTTTAGTTAAATTTTTTCCCTATAAATAAAAGGGTTTAAACAATTTTGATCATCTAATTCTTATTCATCTTCTCTATTGTATTCATTGTTTTCTAAACTGTCTTTCTAAGTTTTTTATTTGGTAGTGAAAAGATTTGCAAGCTTTTATATTATTCATCATGAGAAATAAATGAAGTTATTTTCAAAGTAATTTTTTTACAAATATCTCGTGTTTTCTATTTAAATGTCATGGTTATATAATTTCAACTTCTAGGATTCATATTAGTGGTTTTCTTATATTTAATCTAGAGCTAGTTTAATTAATCAAATACATAATAGTTTGATTAGTTTTACATAAATAGCAAATAACTTTAATAAGGATGTTCAAGTTTTCATTTTAAAAGTTATGAAAAATACAAGTCTTTCTTAAATAAAATCAGCTTTTGATTTTGTTAGATTGAATCAGTTAAACTTTCTTAGTTTTTAAAGCTATCTTTTAATTATATTCTAAAGCTTCTTTTAGGGTAGTTAAATGATAAGGGTTAATCATAGTGCTTAACTTGGTTAATTAGGAAGTAAGAGAAAGTAAGAAAGTCAATACATGTTTGATTCCATGGCTGATTTATTTGTTTAAAAAATGCATAAGAGTTTTCAATGATTGACAATGATACACTAGCAAGTAATATGGATTTACTACCTAAGTCTTTTCATTGTTGATTTTTATTGCTTAAATTATTTTCAAGTTTTTTTTATTTTGTTTTAAATCAAAAAAATTTAAACCCCTATTTACTTTTATTAATTAGATTCTACCATTTTTCCTATCACATCAATTTTTTTATTCCAAAAATCAGTTTTGAACTTCTAGAGGTCGCTATGGGATATGATCTCTACTTTTCTACACTAAAAATCTAAAAATCAAGCTAAAAGAAGTGAGCATTATAAACGGGTAGCATCGACAATGACCAAGTTTTTGGCGCCATTGCAAGGGACCTATTAGTTAAGTATAATTCTGATTTTGTTATTTCTTTTTAGTAGATTTTATTTGTTTGTTCATTTTATAGGTATATATCCTTTGAAGACACAAGGCTTCATAAGATATGGCAATTCATTCAAGAAATTGAATCCTCCCCAAGCTTTAATGCATTAGAAGCAATTGCATAAGAATCTTTGGCTTCTACATCCTTTCCAAATCAATCACCTCAAATGACGCCATCCATCCACTCTTCGGCTTCCTCGAGTGCACCAAGAGTAAAAATCATGGCCATTGAACATAATGTTCAAGAGCGCACACTAAAGGAGCTTGCTGCACCAAATATCATATCTCAACCTTTTTGCATTGATTTTCCTAATTTACAACAACTATTTGAACTCAAATATGGTCTTATTCGCTTACTACCTACCTTTCATGGTCTTGTAAGGGAAGATCCAAATAAGCACCTTAAGGAGTTTGATATGATTTGTTCCGGCATGAAATCACTGGGGATGACAGAAAATCAAATAAAGTTAAGGGTTTTCCTATTCTCCTTAGGAAATTTGGTGAAAGATTGGCTCTACTACCTTCTCTCTGGATTAGTCATTGCTTGGGATGAAATGGCAAGGCTTTTTTTGGAGAAGTATCATTCCAACCTCCAAAGCTGCAAGCATTAGAAAAGAGGTTTATGGAATAAGGCAAAATCAAGGGAAGATATTGTACGAGTATTGGAAGAGATTCAAAAAGTTGTGTGCAAGTTACCCTCATCATCAGATCTCGGAGCAACTTTTGATCCAATACTTTTATGAAGGCTTGCTTCCCATGGAAAGAAGCATGATCGATGCAGCCTCTAGAGGTGCATTGGTCGACAAAACACCTAATGAAGCAAAAGCCTTAATCTCCAACATGGCAGCCAACACTTAACAATTTGGCACAAGGACTAATAATTTCGCAAGGAATGTTACTGAGGTGAGTACACAATTCTTGCAAAATTAAATTTTGATCTTACTTAACTCATGCATCAAATTGCTGTAGGAAACATGCAAGTCTACAGGATTTGTTCAACTTAAGGATACATGACTGATATGTGTCCCACTCTCCAAGAGGATTACTCAGAGAATGCCAATGCAATTGGTGGATTCCTAGGACAACCTTAAAGGAAATATGACCCATTCTCTAACACCTATAACCCTGGATGAAGAGATCATCCTAACTTTAGTTATGGGAATCAAAGAGGCAAAAATTTTAACTTTCAACAAGGAAATCTATCGACTCTCAATATCAAACTAGAAAGCAACTTTCTAGGGAATCAGGTAACTCTCTTGAGGATATTATAAAAATGCTTGCAACTAATCAAGTTAAGTTTCGATAGGAAAATGATGCAAGACTTATCAATTTGGAGAGACAAATAGGCTAAATTGCAATAACCTTGAGTAAGTTAGAAAGTCAAGGTTCGAGAAAGTTACCTTCCCAAGCAATGATTAATCCAAAGGAGGGAGTTAATATCATAACTCTCACTTACACTAGAAAAGGAAAAAAAATTGGCTAACTAGATGCAAGTGAGGCTAAATTGGAACATGAGAAAATTATGAAACCCAAGACACTTCCACAAACCAAGACCGATAAGGTAGAGCCTAACTCTGTTGATTTTGGTTTTAAAATTTTACCCCATTTTCCTGGTCGTTTTGCTAGGTCTAAAAAGAAAGAGTTGGAGAAAGACATACTAGACACCTTTCGAAAGGTTCAAGTGAACATACCTTTCTTGGATGCTATAAAGCAAGTGCCCAAGTACGCTAAATTCCTCAAAAAGATGTGTACATAAAAAAAAAGGTATAAGGTTAATGAAAAGGTAAGTTTAGGGAAAAATATGTCTGTAGTGATTCAAAGAAAGCTACTTCCCAAGTGTAAGGATCCAGGTTCATTTACTATTCCATGTAGAATAGGAAATACAAGTTTTGAAAGGGCAATGTGTGACTAGGGTCATCCATTAATGTCATGCCTAAGTCTATACTTAATAAATTAAACCTTAGAAATTTTAAAAAAACTGGTGTAATCATTCAACTAGCAGATAAGTCAAATGTTTACAAAGATGGTGTGGTGGAAGATATCTTAGTTTAAGTCAATAATTTGGTATTTTCGGCTAATTTTTATATTTTAGACATGAAAGATGAATTTTCTATTAATTCAGCACCTATTTTGTTAGGAAGGCCATTCATGAAAACAGCTAAGACTAAGATGTTCATAGTGGTACTCTTACGATAGAGTTTGGTGGTGAGGTCAATAGTTTTAGTATTTTTGATACCATAAAATATGCAAGTGAAGTACATTCTATTTTTCATGTCGATATTATTGATTCGCTTGTTCAAGATATTTTAAATTTAGGTGAAAATAATGAGCTTCAAGTAGACATTGGCCAAGGATTGGAGAAGGATAATTTTGAAAAAATTACATAAAAGGCTGCTTTAGAAAAAAATACCATGACCTCAAATTTTTTGACTCCTCTCTCTAAAAAGTTTAATGTTTCATTTATAGATTTACCTGTTACGTATAACAAACTTTTTGCTTCTGTTTTGCAGGCACCAAAAGTGGAATTGAAGTAATTTCCTAAGCAATTGAAGTATGCATTCTTGGGATAGGGAGAAAATTTTCCAGTGATCATAGCTAAAGACCTAACTTCGCTATAAGAGGAAATATTGATAAGAGTTTTGAAAGAATGTAAGTCAACAATTGGATGGACTATTGCTGACATCAAAAGAATTAGCCCTTCAACTTTTATACATCGAATTTTACTAAAAGAAGGTGCAAAACTGAGTAAAGATGCTCAAAGAAGACTAAAGTCACCCATAAAGAAAGTGGTGATGAAAGAGATCTTGAAGCTACTTGATGCAAGGGTGATCTATCCAATATCGAATAGTAAATGGGTAGGTCCTAGACATATGGTGCCAAAGAAAAGTGGGATAACAATGGTTACAAATCAAGACAATGAGTTAATTCCTACCTGAGTGCAAAATGGTTAGAGAGTTTGTGTGGATTATAGGAAACTAAATGCAGCCATTAAGAAAGACTACTTCCTATTACCATTTATTGATCAGATGTTAGAAAGATTGGCAGGTAAATCACAGTATTGTTTTCTTGATGGATATTTTGGTTATAACCAAATTATGATTGTAACGAAAGACCAAGAGAAAATGGCTTTCATTTGCGCCTTGGGCACATTTGCATATATATGCATGCCATTTGGCTTATGCAATGCACCAGCCAAATTTCAAAAGTGCACGATAAGCATATTTTCTAATTACATTGAAAGAATAATTAAAGTGTTTATGGATGATTTTACAGTATATGGAAATTCTTTTAATGCATGCTTAGAAACCTTACACTTGTGCTAGACAGATGTATAGAAACTACTATGGTTTTAAACTATGAAAAATGCCATTTTATGGTACAAAAGGGAATAGTTTTTGGGCATGCTCTATCTTCTAGAGGAATTAAAGTTAATAAGGCTAAGATAGAGATTATTCAATCATTGCCTTACCCTATAAATGTGTAAGAAGTTCGTACTTTTCTTAGACATGCAGGTTTCTATTGCAGATTTGTCAAAGATTTCTTAAAGATAGCTTTAACCTTATGCAAATTACTAGAAAAAGATGTGGAGTTCATATTTAATGATGCTTGTAAAGTAGCCTTTGATAAGCTAAAAGGGTTGTTAACTTCAACCTTCATTATCTAGCCTCCTAATTGGAACCTGCTTTTAAGATAATGCATGATGCAAGCAACCATGCCTTGAGTGCAGTGCTAGGGCAATGGGTTGGAAAAGCCCTACATGTCATTTATTATGCCTCAAGAACTTTGGATAGTGCTCAATGCAACTATATTACTACAGAAAAAAAACTTTTCTCTATTGTTCTTGTTTTGGAAAAATTTTGATCTTATTTGCTTCGAACCAAGTAATTGTGTATTCTGACCATGCAACTATTAAATACCTTTTGTCCAAGAAGGAGGCCAAGCTAAGACTTATTAGGTGGATTTTCTTGCTATAAGAATTTGACTTGGAAATCAAGGACAAGAAATGAGCCAAAAATGTGGTAGCCGATCGCCTTAGTAGATTAGAACGCAAAGAAGATTCATTACCATTAGATGACTTATTTCCAGATAAAAAACTTTTTGCCGTAGAGAATGCTACACCTTGGTATGCTGACATTATCAACTTCTTGTTAACTAAATCATTACCAAATGATCTATCTAAAGCTCAAAGAGAAAAGATAAAAACTGATGCCAAGTACTAGATTTGGGATGAACCATATCTATGGAAGCAATGTTCTGATTAGGTAATGAGAATGTGAGTGCCCAAAATTAAGTTTCAGTCTATTCTAACTTTTTGTCACATTTATGCATGTGGAGGGCATTTTGGGTCTAAAAGAACAACTCATAATGTTTTAGAATATGGTTTCTTTTGGCCAACTTTATTTCATGATGCTTTCAAGTTTTGTAAAACATGTGAACAATGCCAAAGAATAGGTAATTTAACTCATAGACATCAAATGCCATAAATGCCTATTCTAGTATGTGAAATTTTTGATGTGCTGGGCATAGATTTTATGGGTCCATTTCCTAATTCTTTTGGTAACATTTACATATTACTTGCGGTTGACTATGTCTTAAAGTGGGTGAAAGCAATAGCCACCAAGACTAATGATTCTAAGGTTATTACAGGTTTTGTTAAAATTAACATTTTTAACAGGTTTGGAATACCAAAAGCTCTTATCAGTGATAAAGGAACTCATTTTTGCAATCGCATGATTGAATCTTTATTAAATAAGTATCATGTTACACATAAGGTCTCCACCGTATATCATCCTCAAACAAGTGGACAAGCCGAGATTTCTAATAGGGAGATAAAGTCTATTCCTAAAAAGATGGTTAACCCAAGTAAAAAAGATTGGAGTCTTAGATTGAATGATGCTTTATGGGCTTATCAGACTGCTTACAAAACACTAATAAGGTTAGTATTTGGTAAGCCATGTCATCTACTGGTGGAATTAAAGTAGAAGACTTTTTTGGCAGTAAAACAATGTAATCTTTATTTAGATAAGGCTGGTTTGCATAGAAAGTTGAAATACAAGAGTTAGAAGAGATTAGGAATGATGCCAATGAGAATTCATGGATTTACAAGGAGAAAACAAAGGCATTTCATTATAGAAAGATTTTGAGGAAAACTTTTGATGTTGGACAGAAGGTTCTACGTTTCCACTCACAGCTCAAGCTTTTTCCAAGTAAACTTCATTCTAGGTGGATAGGTCCTTTTGTTATTACTAATGTATTTCCTCATGGTACAGTAAATATTAAGAGTTTGGAAACTAACAAAGAATTCAAGCTCAATGGTCATCGATTAAAGCCACAGTATGAAGGTTTTTGAGAGGAAACAGTGAAGCAAGTGGAGTTGAAAGATCCAGTGTATGTTTGAGATGGAAGAAAGTCAGGCAAACGACGTTAAACAAATGCGCTGCTTGAGAGGCAACCCAAGTTTAAGAAAAAAATCAGATTTGATTTCTTTCTCTTTCACTTTAGTTTTATCTTATTCTTCTCTTTCATGTTTATTTATACATTGGGGACAATGTATGTAATAAGTGTGGGGGGGAGATTAATTGCATATTGTTTTAAATTTAGCATTGTTCATGTTTATTTTTTTTCTTTTCTTTTTGAAAATTAACGTTTTCTTAAGTTCTTTTTAAAGTTTGATGAGTTCATACGTGGATTAAATGAGAATATGCTTGAATACTATGAATTTGCAAGCTAATTCTATTTTAGTGTAGATGATGATATTAAACACTTAGCATGCTAAATCTTGGTTATTATAAGACCCTTGTGAGTTTTGATGATCAGTTAGAAGAATATTAAAGGATAACAGATTTATAAAGGCCATAACTGTTAAAAAATCATTGCTCTAAAAATCTTAATTAAATTATTATTTGTTCAATGCAATCCAAATAGAAATTAAATTAAAAAAATTTAATTGAATTGTTACAAATTTCTGGGACAAATATCTAATCTAACAAAATGAAAGGAAGGAAAAACTAGAAACAAAAATCAATCGATAATTAAGACTAGAAAGCTTTCTAGAAAATCTTGGGAGCAAGTCTTATACTATTTCTTGAGTTGGGACCAAGGCCTTACTCCACCAACTTTCAGCTTTCTATAGGTTCCTTTAAACGGATCATGCAACTCAAATCTCGTTGCCTCTATTCTTATATGTAACGAGGACTTCAGCATCTTTCATAATGCCTGTCAGAACCAATGTTTGCAGAATCATAATTGTCATTAACTTTATCCAACTTTGTTTTTAGATTTTGAGCCATACCTAGGCATCCTGTAATCACCCCCAATATAAAATCACTTCCCTCTTTTTACATCATTAGGTGGTGGAAAAGGCTTAAACTTTCCAAAAGTTGGACCAAATTTAAGAATTGAAAGAACAGTGTCCTGTCCAAATAAAAACAACCTTTTCGACCTTGTTGATGGTTACATAAACATATATATCACATTCCAATAATAAAGGATCCCATCAACAAGAGTCCCTGACTCAATGTTCAAAGATCCTGTTTGTAATCTTAAGATTTAAGCTTAAGACCTAAAAGCATGCAGTGAAGTGCAATAATAAGATCAAATCTAGACCCATTGGAGATTGATGATAGCTTGCTTTGATAACGATGATTTGCATTGCACCCGTCCAAAGTTGGAGATGTGACCTGGATTTTGGCTTGAAAATTACTTGCAAAGAAATGCTCATTTCACCTCTCACTAAGCAGTTGATCTTAGTTGCCAATTGGTGTTTTATGCAATAGCATTGGCATGTACTAATGAATGTGAGGTTTAGCACAATTGATTCATCCAATCATTTTTAAACTATGATATTTAGTAGATTTAGGATTTGATTCTCAAAAACATTGTTTAAAGACTATAGAAAGAGGAAAGCCTTGGATTCTTTTGCAAGCATTAGATCAATGGGGTCTTTTCCATAACATAACCAAGTCTTATGACTTTGCAATCATCAGCATAGTAACCATAACTAAATAGAAAACTCTCTTGCATATTGTTATCCATAATATAAGAGTTTTCCTTGTCGCAGCAATGCATAACAAGCCGTTGCAAGAACCTAAAACCTCAAAATAATGATACGAAAATGCTTGTGGATTGGATGTTTCATGGGAAAATCAGGGTTGAAAGTTGTTTCCTTATATGCTAGGTAGATCATTGTTTGAAGAGAATAAGTCTCTCCAAATCATTAGATTTGCTTTCCTTAAATTGATTGAGGTGCATCCCGATGAAACTTTTCAGGATTTGGCAAGACATCGAAAGCGCAATATATATATATCTTACAGATTTTGGTGCAAGTCTAACCATTATCTCAATAATTACAATTTGCCAAAGTCTTTGGCCAGGCTATATAGTTTCAATTTATCGGCAATATTTATAGTTCACAGGGTGACCTAATAGAAGCTTAAACAATAGAATTCCCCCAAAGTAAAGAGGCTTTCTTCTCCTAGCACAATTTGGATTTCCTTTGTGTCCAATTCAACTAATTTTTTTTGGATAATTACAATTGAATTTAAGTAATTATTAATTACTTGGCTATTAAGATTTCTTTAAAATTTACTTTTTCTTTTGTTAGAGTGTTTTTACTTGTGAATAACACACACGCACACACATGCAAAAAAAAAAAAAATCTTATTCAAGCTTTAACTTTAACGTCAATAAATTAAATATAATATATCTCTATCACTCAAATATACTTGAAAAAAAAGTTAATGTCCATGCAGTTTCTATAATATTAAAAAATGCTTAATATGATACTTTTAATAAAAGAAGTTAAATCATTTACATAAACTTTTTCTTTTGGGGGGGGATTCAGCCAGGGAAGAATCATAGTGATAAACACCACAGTACATCTTTGCCGTTTGCTAAAGCCAATAAAATACCAGACCCCACAAAACTCAAATTAGTACACATCTATCCTCTTCTAAAACAGAGTACCTTGACAGAACAAAGATCCAATAATTCTCCATTTTACCACCAGGCCATCATCATCGCAAACCATAGTTCTAATTTGCAGTCACGGAACTCTTATGGATATGGTTATGATGTTGCGGCCATTGTGTAA
Source organism: Adansonia rubrostipa (assembly GCA_038381775.1). Classification (NCBI taxonomy): domain Eukaryota; kingdom Viridiplantae; phylum Streptophyta; class Magnoliopsida; order Malvales; family Malvaceae; genus Adansonia; species Adansonia rubrostipa. The sequence goes on from JBBYHM010024049.1 coordinate 33,189, forward strand.
TGCATAATGATTATCGCAGACATGAATTTGATAGTGTCAAAGACATTATAATGGCCAAAAGGTGCTATGGAGATAATAATTTTCGTTATGCCATAAGTGTTACATAACGGTCGAATTTTAGAACTATAACACAGTGTCAAACCTCTGTTTCAGCAAAGACGTACGTAAATTCCATTAGCCTCGAGGTAAATATTGTTCAGTTTAAATGGTCGATTACAGATCAGAAATAATCGATTTTCAGCAAAATATTACACCACTTCTAGAGTCTAATTTTTGGCTGTCGACTATACTTCAAATGCATAATTAATAGCAATCAGCTTTACTTTAGAAGAGTCCAAGCTGATCCATGAAATCATTAAAATCTTGAAACCTCATAGCCCTCACGTGCACTTATACATTTCTTTCATTCATCATTCTCACCAAGTTAAAATCACTCGCAACACACCAAGACGTTGCATATTTACCTTTCTAAATTCAAAAATTCCTCCTACAGAAACCTTTTTTCTGTGGCGTTACAAGGCACATATTAGACAATCATAGTCCAACACAATCCATTTGTGATTTGCCTTTGACTAGCAACCATTGCTCCCTAATTTCGCTTTTTTTCCAAGGAAAAGCATCTTTTATCCCATATCAACAATAATCTTCAAGAATGACCTTTGGATTCAACAAACACCCAATCAACATTCGAGGAACCCCAAATCTAAGAATTTGATAAATAAAGATATAATCTCCACCCTCAAGGAACAAATGACTGATCAAATTATTATTATTTTTTTTGTATTGATGCATTTCTAAATCCCTAATTTTCCAATAAAGAATCCTCATGACCATGAAGAAAACCAAAAATAGAGCTCTCTTAACTTTAAGACTCGCCACACAATCTTTCAAACATAAAACAACATTAATACTTGTTCCACTCCCATTGCCATTAATCTTTCCAGTATGATATTGTCCTCACAGTTAGTTGAAAATTTGAGCAATTTCCGAAGGTTCCATGTTTCTATAGCCTCCTCTAAGATGATCTTGTTCCTATTAATAAAATCACTATTAAAGAGTGATTCGTCACCAAACCTCTCCTCTTGCTGTGTCACCTTTTTCTTTAGCCCTGTCTTTATTTCCTTTTCTTCTTCTTCGATTGCCTTGAAAGCTTGACAAAAAAATTGCTTCTCCAATATCCTATGGATGCTTAACCTTAACATTGCTGTTAACCTTATTTGATGAAAGGTCCACAATCTGATCCACACAATTAGGATACTTACCATTTGGGCCCCTTTACTCCCTGAATCCATTTATCAACACACCCTCGAGGTTATTGATAATTGAACAACAAGCCCATGCTTTCCTCCATAACTGTTAACGGCGCTTTGATAAGGACAGCAGAGCTTCGTCAGCAGAAACATTGGAACTAGTGGCTGTTGGGCTTTCGATGCCAAAACATGAGAGGATTTTTTCAACTCTAATTTTTTTAGCTGTTTTGTTTACTACATTTTTAGAAATTGAAGAATTACTTTTCGTGTTTTTTACCAGAGATCCCCTGGAAGCATTATTTTTCATATATACAAACCTTAACTTTTTGGCAGGATGTAAAAATCTCATCTGTTCCCAACTTAGATATTCCAACTCTGGGTTCACCCTTTTATTTCTTACAAGTGGTCTCAGTTTTGGAATTGGCCACTGTGTCCTGTTCATCATCAGTGGCCTTGAAGTTGCTTTCGGTTTTCATCAATTCCTTAGTTTTTTTTACCACTAGTGTAATTAGAATCAGATTTGAGAGCATTTGGCAAGAATTTTGGTATACCACTGCTAGAGACTTTGCCTCTTACTCTACCTTTCAATAGCTTCTCAGACTCAGATTGATCAATAGAACCTCCAGATTGATCATCCCTCCATAATTTTATAGCTGAGCTGTAGCTTTTCTATCCTTCCTCAGTTCTTTTCTTCAACCCAGGAGCCATATTCTTTGATTTCTGATCTTCTCTCCATATTTTCTTAATACAATACACAGCAGCAATTTTATCATCAGAGAATTCCTCCTTTATGTGGGAAGGCTTATCTAAAGATGATGGAGATAGCACCTCCCTTTTAGGCTGTTCACCATTTGATACTTTATGTTCCCCCCCAAAAGACGTAACTGGGTACAAGCTATCATCCGCATGACCCGAAACTGATGGCTTCATAACTTCACTATTATTCTCACCTCTGCGTGAATAGCACCCTGTACTGGAAGCAAGATCACTTTTTCCCTCACTAGTAGCTTCTACGTCAAGTGTAACTGCATCCATTCCATTTCTTAAGTTAGCCTCAACACCATCATCCTTAAACCCATCAACAGATGAAGCCTCACAGCCAGGTCTTGATCTATCAATTTCATCCCCAAGCCATTGCACTTCTTTTCATGTAATTCATCAAATGCCATGCAAATTTCCTTCATAGCTAGGACAAAGTGCTTTGTTTTTATTTTGCCACTTAGTTGACAATTTACTCTTTGTCTCACTAGTAAATGCCTAAATATCATCATGGGCAACAAAAACACTATAAGAGAAGAAAAATATAGGGGGAAAATAAAGCAACTAGAACATAAGTGAACTAAAAAGACTAGTGTAAGATAATTATTATCGGATTTAACCACTCAAGTGCATGTATCATAAACAAGTAATATAGTGATAAAATAGAATGTCGATCTCATGAAGAAATGATACTAAATTTATTAAGTACTAAAATTAAAACAACTTAATCTTATTCAAACAAACGATTAAAAACTATAAATTAAAACTAAAAATAATAATAATAATAATAATAATAATAATAATAATAATAATAAAGAAGCAAATAAATAATAGAAGCCTAGGATTACAATTTCCCTTAACACCTTATTTAAATAAAGCCCTATTATCTTAACTTGGCTAATGATAATGAGTTGTTAATTTAAAGTTCTAATTTATTTATAAGTCTCTTCCAATGATCTTATAAAAATATCTCTTTTAATCAATTTACTATATTCTTATATAAATTAAATTAAGAAAAACTCATTAATCTTAAACTTTAATTTGGTTACATGTGACATGCTCTTATATTCTTATCTACCATGAAGATTATTTCATCCAAATAAATAGATATGAAGCATATGTCATTCAATCCAAGTCTAAACATAAAATTCTCTTTTCGAAGTTCATTAAGGTTACCAAATCAATCTAATTGGTGATCAAACAATTAGAAGCATTAAGAATAAGATTGAGCAAACAACTTAAATATCATTAAATCAAGAAAAGCAAACAAAAGAATCCAATTTACATGTCGAGTTCCATTGCAACCTTAAAAAAATAAATCTATTTCATAAGATATATATATATATATATATATATATAAAATACAAAACCAAAGGGTTTCACCATTACAAATAGTACAAGAAAGATAAAAAGAGTAAACAGAAAGAGAAAATTAAGATTGACTAGATCTTTGATCTTCAAGTTTTTCCAAAATCTCCCTACCTTTTTAAATAGTATGATGACTGCTCCCACTTCTAAAAACTAGAGAAAAATAAAACTATAAGATATATGGGATATTCTAAAGTTTAATCCTAGGAATCTGATTATATAGATAAAACCTTGAAGGTAAAAACTTAGTCTCTAAGTAGCTTGAACATATTAATTTTGGAAATTGCCAAACTTGATCACTTTGCTTAATTGAGTCTACTTTACTTCTTGATTAAGTTATTATACTTTTGAAAACTACTTTAGTTTTTTACCTATAAAAATATGAAAACTATTTAAATAATAAGGTAATTAAAATATAAGAAAAGTAAATAATAATAAAATAAAAATTACTAAAATAAAATAATACTAAAATAAAAATTAATAAATAAAATCTAAATAAAAATCTCTATGATTTAGCTAATTTATTGCACATAATATGACATAATAACTTTATTTTATAGACTTATTAAGAAATAATGATGCATGCTTGCAACTCTTGGCTAGGAATGAATAGCATTACCCCTTTTTACATTTCAAATGTAGTAAAAACTTCAATAATGCAATATGAAAATCCCAATCACATAAACACTAGCTTTAATAAAAAATAATTGAAGATATTTAAATTTATCATCTTGCTCATGTGTGTAAGAACATGATATGCTGAAGGAATATAAGAAAAGCACCATCAACTATTAAAAAGTAAACAATAGATAGGAATAAAAGTTTTGATATTCAATAATTTTATAGATGTCTTCTAGATAATCCAAAGCAAAAGCATCTTCATTCAATCATTATGATTGAAAAAGAAAAATGTTCAGGTTAAACATTTTAGTCTAACAAATTAAGCATGATTATAAATTTGTAAAAAAAAAAAAGATGCAACAAAATGTTTAAGAATTTTAAAAATAAAAATTCTTAATAGAAATTACAAAGAAATGGAACATTGCCAAAATATACATATTTCCATAACCATTTCAATGTTTCCTCATAAATAAACCACCTATACAAATGTTTCTACGGATAATTCAAGCAGTACTCGAAGGCTTTTGGGCATACTATATGTAAACCACCACATATCAACATGTAATAAACTTCAACTAAAATCTCAAACTATTTTTAAATAAATATTAGATGAAGAAATGCTATATTAGCCTGACATAAAAACTCCATTGTACAAAATAATGATCCATTGTTGCACCCTAAATGTTCTACAGACATATATTATGAATAAATCCTCGATAAAGATTAGTCTTTATGAACAAGAAATTAAAAAAAAATATTATTCTATAATTCTAAGTTAATGCAAATGCAAATATAAAATATAACACCATTTAACACCAATAACTAAAAGATAATTAGAAAATTGCAATTTCAGTTGATTCAAACACTAAACAAAACTACAACAACATTCAAATGCAGCACAGTTATAGTTAGTGATAAAGAAATTATACCATTGCTTTCTTAAATAATATGATTTCAAAATTCACTACAACCTACATATAACCTATATTAAGAGCCAAAGCATTTTTGAAATAGAGTTTCTAAGAAAATAATAATAACAAAATAAACTTATAATTAGTGATTTGATCTGTTAAATAATTTTGGTTATATAGGTCATGACCTTTTCATTGTAGAAATTTAATTTGGAGCTTACTATAAGCATATATTGCCTGGACTTTTTATTTTCCTTAAAGTACTCAAATTCAACTTATATTTGAATATGAGTTTGGGGGTGTGATCCTCAAAATATATGAAAAAAACGTAGAAGATATTAAGCAAATCTATTTCCAAAATAAACCCGTATCTGACAATCACCTTCAAGTCTAGGCAACATAGCTGTTAGTTGGTCACAACTCATAAGCTTATTTTGTATAAAAGAAAATATCTAATTTAAAATTTATGTTTCACCTACTTTAGCTTTTTGAAATAGAGAAGATATTTTAGAAGCTTACCCAAACAAGAGTACAAGACCATATTTCCTATATAAATTGATATCAATGTTAAAAATGCCTAAATTATGAGAATGGCTGCAAAATGGTCAGAGGATGAAGCCATTGAATAGACTTTAATACTTTTTAATAGCCAATGATTACTGAACTACATGGTATCTTAACTTTTGTAACAGACTAGAGATTAGGAATCAACTTGAACTTCCAAGCCTAATAGACCCACACATGCTATACAATATTCTTAACCATAACAAACATCCAAAAAAGCCTCATCAACTATAATCAGTGACTCAGCTAACAACCAGTAGAAAAATGACACAAGGTAACTTCAAGTCTCCCACTACCTTAAGAGAGAGAATAACTCATATTAAAAAATTATTAAAAAATGTTAATTAAGGCAACATGAGATGCGCATGCTATATATCAATAACCTGTACAAGTAGGAAAAAAATATTGCACCATTTGTCATTGTATCAATGTTTGATTTTTTGCATCCTAGAATGAAAAACGATTACCAAAAGGACATCTCACCCATTCTTACACTATCATGTGAAGAAACCATAAGATATGAAATTCCTCGATAATCAGCATTATATAACACATTTACTAACTAACATCCTCAAAGATTAGAGTCAGGAGCTCTATGAGTTTATATCATGTAATTTATAGCTAAATCATAGAGCTGCCAATAGTTCAGTATTACAACACAAAAAGGACTAAGCATACAGCCCTTCAGATTAGAAAATTTCCCCTGTTGTTATTAGAACATGCATCCTATAAACTCTTGATCAAAGGAGCTACATGGAAAGAAAAAGCAACAATGCATACAGACAACATAAGAGTAAACTAAATAAAGTCAGCTTTATTGCAACCTTTAGTAAGCACTAACAAGAAACAAAAGACTTCAATTAGCAATGTAAAGACTACATCAAAGTTTGTTTGTTTGGATCAGTATATGTAACATGTTATTTAGAATGCAACAAATTAATATTTATAGGATTTATATGGTAAAATCTTTCATGTATTTTCATGTTCCATCTTAGGGTAAAAAGTGTTTTCCCTCTTACAAAAAACAAATGCAAAACTTAAAAAAGACACATCACCTATCTTTATTCATCAAGTTGCCATCTCCCTGATTCATCAAACATTTACAAATTGAACATGCTGGACAAAACATATCTTAGGGTTAAGTTCTTACTCCTAATCTTTAGGTCGGCTAATTTGAAATTCATAACCCACAGAATCTAGCTCAAAATTGATTATAAGTAAGGAATAATATAAACTAAAACATAAATAAAAATCTCTTGCTAAATTTTTGATAAACTTGCTAGGTTTAGAGAAATCTAGCACAACCAGAAAATCACATATATATCCTATTTTTTCACTCCCAAAATAAAAAACTTGCATAGTTGCATTAAGCAATTTAATTTAGATACAACAAAGTACCAAACCTGAATCACTTAAAGATATCATCTAAGCATGGGAGAACATTGAATTCCAAAAATTAGCCTTTTATAAATTAAAAGAAAAATTACTAAAAAAAACAAATTGAGTATAAAAACAACAAACATACTACAAAGTAAGACAATGTACGCACAAAATAAACTTACCAATATCATGCCAAACTTAAAAAAAAAAATCCCAAACTCATCATGGATTTATTCAAATTTCACTTCACATAAGCATATAAGGACTAAAAAATAAAAGCGTCAAAATTTAAAAGTCCAAGAACTAAGGATAAAAAAGTATAATAATAACAAAAAGAAGAGACCTTGGCAAGCCAAGAAGGACACCCTTGATTTTGGCAAGAATAAGATTGCCTAAACTTAAATTCTTAACTTTTGCTTCGTTCATTCCCTTTTTACAACTCTTAGCCATCAAGATTAAAACCCTCAAAGGTTTTTCCATGCCATCATTTTTTTTGTTGTTATTCCTTTTTGCAAAATCAAAACCGAACTCAAATCCAATCCAAACAAACAAAAACCTAGAGAAAGAAATAGAGAGATATAAAAGTTTGGTGCCAAAGATATCGTCAGTGGTAGCGACGCGCCCTAAGTTCGGCGAGGGAAGGTGGCTAATGCATCGAAAGGGATGGAAAAAATAACTAAAGAATGCTTGGTCATTTTTTTCCCCCAAAATGAAGAAAAAAAAACAATATCAGTGGTGAGGACTTTTTTTTGGGGGTAAAGAAATAAAGTATTAGTTAAGAAGGGATTGGTTATTTGGTAAGCATGACTGAGCCATGAGAACAGAGTGGAGGTAAGGAGAAGTTTTGCATTTTGGTGTTGTTGGCATTTTTATTATGTTCTTTTTTTCCCCTTTTTTGTAGATTTTTGTTTTATGTTCATTAAAAATAAAAAAAATTAAATGAGTTTAAATTTGTCAATTAATGAAATTTAATGGTAAAAATATTAGCGTAAGTTTCATAAAAAAACTATTTTTATTTTGATTGTTATAAAAAATAGAGAATGTTTGAAAATTTTTGTTTGATCAAAAAATAAAAAATGCTTTTTGAAAAAAATAAAAAAATGTTTTTATTATTTTCATTGGAACACTTTAAATTAAAAATTTTTAATTGTACATCAAAAAGACCTATCATGGGTTGAGCCATCCGTCTAAATTCAAATGTCCATCTAATAGTTAGGATTGCTCGACTAAAAATATTAAACTTGAAAAGTGGGTTTGATCAAATTTTAAAGCTCATTTTCAAAAACAGACTAGCTTTAGGTAGAAAAATTTAGGGCAAGGCCTTGGGCAAGAAAATTTAGACCCAAGCCTGACCTGACTTAAATTATAATAACCAAAAATATAGGGATAACAGTCTTCCTCTTTGTCAAAACTCTACTGTAAAATGGGGATTTCAATAGTAGGCAAATAAAAGGGTTTCAAAAGGTTAGAAGATAAGAAATAAGAGATCTTTCATAATGTGTTAACTACAAAAAATCAAAGCTTGCTTTTTTATATGTCATCTATCATCTTTTTGTATTTATGTTTTAAGTAGTAATTCTTTCTTATGATCTTATCCAAAAAGCAAGAGGTTTCCAAAGAGAATAACATAAGGGTAATCATAGACAAAAACATTTGGGAAAAAAATAAATACTTTGAAGATGTCATTTGGCTGTATTTGAGAGATTGTATGACAAAGAAAAGATCAAGAATATGAAGAATTAATCATGGGAATGGGATATATATATATATATATATATATAAAGAATGAACAAATCATAATAAATATTGTGATCAGCAAGAGGAACATAGCGTGCAAAGCTGAAAATTATCTTATAGAAGAGAAGTGAGCACACACATGCGAACTGAGTGGGCTAGGCACAGGTTTCTACTAGATAACATGGGCCAGGCTTAGTCAAGAAAATGTGCTAATATTTCGGATCGGGTCAAGCCTGAGCAAATAGAAAATCTATTCATATCATGTCTAAACCTGGCTCGAACCCGACTCGACTCAATCCATAAATACTTTTAGACCCAACTTCGAGGCACTAGATATGCAAGAATGATTTTCTTTTTTGTTAATTTCTTAAATGGGCCCTAGCTTATTAATGTCAACTATTGCAACCAATACTTATAAAATTTAATAGATTTTTGCTAATGCTAGGTCATTTTAAAATATTTAAGCAAGAATCAACCTTTTTAAAATGTTATAAAATATTTAAAAATAATATTACTTTTAAAATATTATATGAAAATTGATTAAACTTTTTATACAATTATAAAAAATCTGTAAAACATGAATATTCTACAAATGGCCTAACAAAATATCTATTTAATTTTATAATTATTGGTTGCAATAGTTGACATAGATAATCTAGGGTCCATTAAAGAAATTAAAAAAAAATCATTTTTGCATGCCTAAAGGCTCGAATTTGGGTCTTTTATAGTACAATTAAAAATTTTAAACTCTTTTTTTTTAATTTTTCCATTTTTCTAAAGTGATGAAAATGATGTAAACATTTTTTATATTTGATGAGTAAAAATTTGTAAATTTGAAATTCATATTTTTATATCTTTAAATTTGAATCTTAACTAATTTATGTATAATATATGTATTTTATTCTCCCAATTTGTATGACAAATGAAATTCAAATTTAAATTCAAAAATTCAAATTTATGTTTCCAAACATAGCTTGATTTTTGTATTTATTCAACATTATATTCATTTAACCTTATTTTAAAATTTCAACATAAAAGTTTGAGGATGTCCTCAATTTACTAGTAAGTCCTCAATTTTCTTCACATATACTTTAAAAAAATTGCTAACGAGTGTCTTAAATACACTGTTTTAAAATTATTATATATAACTAGATTTATATTCATTCACACCATGAGCGAAAAAGAAAATATATATATATATATATATGTATCGAGAAAAAATGGAAAGTTGGATGATGAGTAGTTCTTAAACTTGAATAACTATAGTTTTGTAAAAATATTTAAACTTTTATATTAAATAATATTTATATATTTTATTTTATATGTTTGTTAAAATTAAATTAAGATTTTTTGATAATTTATTAATTAAATTGATGTCACTTGATTGATGACATCAAGAAGAGCATTATTAATAGCTATGTAAATGTAAAAGAGAAGTTACATATGTTGAATTTTTTTTATTGGTGTCATTAAAAGCTAGGTAAATGTAAATTCGCTAAGGTGATTTTTTCAAAGAACTATTTTTTAAAAAAAATATAAGATTATTTATAATAATAAAAAAGGATAAAATAATATAATTTTTTTTCAAAAAAAGAATAAATGAGTGAATTATCAAAAGGAAATTATTAAAAGGAAAAAAAATAAAAAAGAAGGAAATCCAAACTATTTTGAGCTTCCTAAACACAAATTGGAGCAAAAAAGCATGTGTCGTCTTTACTTGACCATTGCCATTCCCGTGAAAGATGTAGAGAATGGCAAACTCAATTTCTCTCATAATTTTGAATTTATTTTTCAATTTATGACATATCAAAATATGCTGGTTATATAAAAATATATTTTTTATTAAAATACTAAAGAAATATTGAAAATAAATAATAAAAGGGAATTGGCAAAGTTTAACTAAATTTCAATATTGATCAAAACACTAAACTCCAAATGATGTTTTGAGATTTAAAATCTGATTTTGACCAAATAAAAAAAAAGATGAAAATAATTAAGGATTGAAAAGGAAAAAAAGAATTGAAAATAAATGATAAATGAATTGATATACTTTAATCAAAATACAAGCCTGAGCAAAACAATGAAAGAAAATTGCTGATTAATTGTCAAATAAAAACCCTAAACCCTATCAAAGAAGTATTCTTATTAAAATTTGTTTTTGCTGATTAATTGCCAAATAAAAATTCATCCTTTTTTTTGTAAATTAATAAATAATTAATTATCATTTTAATTAATAATTTCTTTAAATATTTTCCCAACATTATATTTATCTAACTTTATTCTCAACCTGAAAGTGTGAAGAAATATTGGATTTATTACTTTTGTTTTTCATAATTTAATTTCTCCTTGATTACTCCTTGTCGAGCAATTAACTTATAAAAAATGTCCTAATTTTTTTTTGCATTTAAAAAAATTAATCAATATTCCATCATTTAATTTAACAATTGGTGCATAATTTTTTATTAGAAAATAAGTTTCGAATTTTCTTTTTTTTAGCCTATAAAATACTTACAATCTAGGACTAAGGTCAGGATTTTTTTCCAATTTTAGTTATTTCTCTCCTATATATCATTCCATCCTGTTTTGGGTATTTCTCTCACCAAACCAAACATTGAATTTAAGAATCCTCCCATCAAAAAAAAAAAAAAAGATTTGTTAGTAAAAGTTATGAGTAATTTCATTTGCCACAATAATAGTCAAGCAAATAGATATATAATATTCAAACAATAATTAAATTACATCTTGGAGGACATATTTAAGCGTATAGTATTAAAAGAAGTTGCATATCTATTTATATAGTAAAATTGATTAAAACTATAATAAATGTCATGAATGATATTTTAAACAGTCTAATATTTGCCTTATGATTTTAGTATTGTCATAATTATGATATTTTAATATTGTAAATCAAACGTATACATCTTTTTTTTCTCATACATGAATCAAATTAATTTATTAAATGTATTCATCCCCTCTTTTCATATATGGATCAAATTAATTATTAAATTAAATGTGTTCATCTTCTCTCTCCCATCCATGAATTATGACTACTTTACAATGAAAGAATTTTCCCTGAATATTATATATAATCAACATTTTCTCCATAAACATAAACTCAAAAGCAACTGTTTGAAAAGTCTAATTTATAATGGATAAAATATCTTCCACAAGAGAATGGCGGCAAGTGACAAGAAATATATTTCTTATTATCAAAACATGGGAAGAAAAAAACAATCACAACATGGGAAGAAAGAAAAACAAAAGAGATTAATTTGACTATGAGAGAGTATTATGCTTACAGAATTCAACAATGAAGAGGGAAAGCACATACACTTATCTTTGCAAGTCAATTACTCCAATAATATATATGTTGTGGATGTTTACACTACAATGGAAGAAGACTACTTAAGATGGATTAGACAAAATACAAAACTTTAAATATGTTTCCATGTTCTTCATGATTGAATAATTTTTTTCAAGTTTGACATAGATTTTTTGTCAAAATAAGTATTACTCATAATCGAATTGTAGCCTTTAGTGTATGCATATGATTATATTCTTGAAAGGAGAATATATGTGGCTACATTACTTATCTTTGATTTTAATATGTAGTAGAACCATAAAGTAATGAAATTTAGTATGTTTTCTATACATATAAACTTCTTATTCTCTAATGTTTATTTTTTATGTAAATTAATAACAAAAAAAATATTATCACCAAAAAAATAACAAAATGGGACAAAGAGTAATTATTATATGTAGTTTTTGCTAATAAAGATGAAAATATTCATTTCATTGAATAAAGTATGAAAAATTCATAATATGAATTTTTTAGAGAGAATTAATTAACTGTTGGATGTATTTAATTCAAATTCATAATTATTTCATTATTCATCATGATAAAATGATTCAAATATTCAAATTAATTTACTAATAATAACATCCATTAAAAATAAGAATAAATATGCACTTCAATTTAATAAATAAAATCTATAATAATTAAAATTAATTAATTGATCATTAATGATGTTTACATGCACGTAACTTAAGTAGTCAGATTGAGAAAAAATTTAAATAAGATACGTTTCATTTTTATAATAGTAAAATTCATCCATTTAAACTTAATAAATAAATTTTGTAATTATTGAAATTAATAAATTCATCATGAATGCCATTTACACATAACTAAATAAGTTAGATTGAGAATAAATTTGAGCAATATGAATATTATCTAATTTATCTTGATAATATTAATTGACTTGATAGTGTTATTTAATTATTAAAATTAATTTAGTAATAATAATAACAAGTGATAATAGGATTTTACACATAACTCAAGTAGTTATATTGGAAAAAAATTAATCTAATAATATTAATATCACTTAAATTTATTTTTAGTGATATAAATTTTATTTAACTAATCTTCATAATATGATTTCATTCTTGATAATAATAATGTGATTTAAAATATAAGATGCATTACAAATGGGTATGATACCTAGTATTATCTATTTTTATCGGTGTCATTTGAGTTAATTAAATTTAAATTTTGTTTGAGAAAACTAAATGTAACTTTTTGTAAAATAATTATTTCCCTTTAACAAATGTAAGTTCATTTTTAATGTAAAAAAAGACAAAAATAATAAAATTTTATTTCAATTTTTTTTTAAAAAAAGGTGAATTCTTAAAAGGAAAAAGAGAAGAAAAGGCAACCCAAACTATTTTAGGCCTTTTAAGTATAAAACTAGAGCATCCTTAATTGCTCATGAAATGGCCACTTTTTAATCAATTACTTAAAAGGAATTCCTTTTTAAACCAAAAAATAATATGATTATAGCACGAGTAAATCTGGCAATATTAAATATGATATAAAAAATTTAAATTACAATATAAACATAATACAATACAAAATATCAAACGAAACATGACACAAACATACAAATTATCAGGTCTAAGCATGAGTTTCTGATCCATGTCCCATGGCTGCGATCAAAGTAGTTAGTAAATGCACTGATTTTATTAAAATATTGATATGTATTGGTATTGATATGTTATGATATACCATTTCATATTTACTGATCTTATTTAATTTTTTTTTTATAAAACATACATACCCATAAAAATACACTTTCAATGACATTACATGAATTTATATTTTTAAATGTAAATATAATTTTTATATATTATAAATATTATATGTCCAATTTTTCAAACTTGCTATAAAATAAAAAATATAAAAAATAATTGGAAAACCCAATTATTTTTAGATGACATTATGAAAAAAATAAAATTGATCATGATAGTATTAAGTTAATTAAAAGAACAAAATAAGTGAAAACATTAAAATAATAAAAAGCAAAATCATGTTCAAACCTATATGGATTGATCCAGACTAATGCAGATCAAAATAAATTTGCATACGTTAGCACAAACTAGAATATTTGGTACAAAAATTAAAATAATGCATCAACTTAAATATATTATTTTACCTTAGAATAACTACATATCAATTGGTATAGTCAATATTGGTATGCTATTGATAATATCGGTTGCAACCCATCAACCAACCCAAAGATCACACATTAACATTTTCATAAAGTTTATCATTTTTTGCCTTTTTAAGGTTTTAAGCTTTATAGCATAATTTATGTTAAGCAAGAATTCACCTGAATTAGTTTAAAATTATATTAGTTTTACATACTTTCATAATTTTTTGTATGATTTATATTTGTTTAATTTAATTATCATATTTCATGTTCAATTAAAGAAGATCATGCATGTCAAGTTTTGAGTAAGTTAAAATTGTTTAACTATGAGTCCGATATAAAAAAACTTTCAACTGTTAAATATATATATATATAATATATAAAAAAGCATAAGTGTGAAAAATCTTTTGAACTGGCAAAAATAGTTATTATTGTTTTACTCTATTTTTAAATTGCCATTATAAATATTTTTATTATTAATAATATTTATCTAATCTATAAATTAGAAGTTTACTTTGATTAAAACACTTTTATTAAATAATAGTCCATTATTATTTATTATACTACTTAATAATTATTGGAATAATATTTTATTATATTATCTATTATAAGATTTGGGTTAATATTTTTTAAAACTTTTGTCCAAACATTCAATCAAAATAAGATAATGATAATTTCATTTATTTAAATTTAATTATTGGTTCATTTATATATCTTAGGTTAGTACTTATAGTTTTAAAATACTGTAGCTATATACCAATTAAAACTAAGACTTCTCATTATAAAAATAACTATTATTTTCACAAAACATTGAAGGTTGAGTTGCCAATAAAAAAAATCAAAGGTTGAGTAGTTTTTTGTTAACCGTTTTTTTTTTTTGCTTCTTATATTTTTCTTAGAATGGTTTAGGTTTTTTCATTTACTATCATAAACATTTTTATTGTATATCATTCTTACATATATTTTAGAATATTACAAACTCAATAGCTTTAAAAAAGTTTCTCTCACAACAAAAGTTTCTGGCTTTTTGATAAGTTGTTCTTTTTTTAAAACGGTTTTATATTTTTTATTATTATGTTTGTTTTGATTTGAATAGATTTCTAAATATGGTAAATTCAATAGATTTAAAAAAGAATTCATCATAAAGGTTTCCAGAACTAAGTTATTATTTAAAATATTATCAATTAATCTATTATTCACTTGAAGAAAAAAATACATTATTTAATATAAATTAAAAGATTTAAGGTGTAAAGTCATATGCAAGCATGTGGCATTAAAAACCAATATTAAAAAAAAGAAATCTAGATCGATATAATAGAGATATCAGATTAGTTTGAAATTTTACATGCACGACGAGTACAATTATATTGCTAAATCTAATGATTAATTTGTTAAAATATTAATCACATAAAAATTTATAAAAATATGTAAAATTAATTTAGTTATACACTAGTTTAGGTAGATCTTTACTTATCTATGATAAGTAATAGACAATTTTAATTTTATGATTTTAATTTTATAATTTATTAAATTTCTATAAATTACTTTAATGTACTTATCAAGTTTAAAAACTCTATCTAGTAGTAGTGTTCATAAAAACTAGAATTTTTGCTATAATCTTAATGATAGTAGGTAATTGTAGGAACTGTAAAGTTAAAAAGAGTAGCTAAGGATGTCCAATTAGTTAGTTCAATTAACCAATTAATTTGAAATTTAATTAATCAAATTAATTAATTTTTATTTTAATTAATCAAATTAATCATTTTTTATCTTTTAATTGTTAACTGAACTAAACTAGAATAGATATAAATTAACTAAATCAAAATTATTTTTGTTAATTCGATCAATTAATCAAATTAATGAAATTTTAATTGTTCCATAGTAATAAGTTAAATTTACATTTTAAAATATTAAATTTCTAATTTTTTTAATAATGAACACCATAAGAATAGTTGAAAGGAGTTGATGGAGCCTTTGTGAGGTGAAACAATGTCTTTGATATTGGATAGTTGGAGATTGGAAATCTAGGTATTTGATCTGACTTGAAAAGGAATTCGAATAGATCTTACGCATTTCTCTATCTTTGATTTCCTTCCAAATTTTCCTTCCGGAGCAACTCTTTGGCCTCAGTTTTTCTCTCTGTTTCTTTTTCATTCATTTTTGCTTTTTCTCGTCATAATATTATAAGATTTAATTTAAGGAATATACCTTTAGCGATTGTTAATTAAGAAATGTAACTTTGCTTAAGCAAATGAATGAACACTTAGTACATATCTTATTTCTTCACTGCTTATTACTTTTTGATGGTTCACTAGCAACTTCATAAACTAAATTAAGGACCCATACTAGATTACTAATTATAGTTGCATCCAAACATTGAGAAATCTCTATTCTTATTGGTTATTGAAATAAAATTTAACTCTTACAGCTAGAATAATTAATCTTGATTAATATTTACTAGATAATATCACTTAAATAATTATTAAATAATTAATTAATTATCTTAATTCACTTAATTATCATGTAGGCTATATAAAGTCTAACAAACCTTTGTCAGTTTCAAATTGAACATTGATTTTAAATGTAAAAAAAAAAAAAGGCATAAGCCCTAAAGTAGAATACTTTGTTTTTTTGGCAATTGCTTTCCCTTGTCCTTCCTTTGAGTTTCTCATTTCGTCTTAATTAGTTCCCTTCACTTTCCTTGTTTCCTAGAGCATCTTCTTTTGATGGGTGGATTTTGGTCAACTAGTAATGGGTTTTGGACTTTTGGGTTATTAAAGCCTCTATGTTTGGACCATTAACCATGGAACTAAGCCCAAGAAAACATTTCCAATTAGAAAAGCAAACATTATTAAGTTTACAAAAAAATGCTTTTCTTCTTCCCTATTTTAACCATATGAAATGATTTATTTAATCAATAGCGTGAAATAGTTAGTTTGATAAGAAATGTTAAAAATTTTCAAATCTTGGTTATAACATTAAATTTGAAAAAAAAATGGATAAAAATTTACAAACAACGATGTTTTTCTGTTATGCCTCATGTTAAAAAATATAGTTAACATATTTTTTTAAAGATTTTTAAATTTTTTTTATTTGTTTATTAATGAAGTGTCATACCATGATTCACTAATGGTATATTAATATATACATTCGTAGTGCATCAAATACAAACCCAATTTATGATGGTAGAATATGATCCTCGTTATGTCGATAGATTGTTTTCATAAAATATTGCAAATTTTCTTTTAGACAAAAGTTCTATCTTGGGCATGGAAAAATTTTATTTATTTTCTTTTTAAAATGATTTTTAGATTTCAGTTATTGATCTTTTGAATTTTTTTTTTCAAATTTTTAGTGTTAATGATTTTTTTGAGTACTTTAAATTAGAAATATTAGAAATTTTGAAATAAAGAAATGTAAATCAATTTCATTTGAAGTACTTTTTGTATTATACTAACCTCTAAATTTGATTGTAAGAATTTATGATGACGCTTATTTATTGGTGCTTTGAAAAAAATCTGCATATATATTTTTTATTTGACGATATTTGCACACGTATTAGATATATAAGCTTGATTTTTTTATTTAGAATATAACATTTCATTTTTCCATCAAAATTTTATTTTCAACCATTAATGCTTTTTTGGCCCATTTTATAAACTAATACTAGTTCCAAAAATGAAGATGAAGTATTAACTTTTTGAAATTATATCAAAATGGAAATTTAAAAAAAAAAATAAAGACTTCTATATGATAACGAGAAATAAGAAATTGAGAAATTAATTCAATATAAATTTGAAGGGAAAAAAAAAAGAAAAAAGAGCATTTCTTAACTATTTCCTATAACTTCAATATTATAGAATTTCTGTTAAAATTTTCAATTTATTCTTAATTATAGACTTATTGTTTTGTACTTAAGTTAAAATATCAATTTTTACTAATACTAGTAGTATTTTTTTATTTAAAATTTATTTTTTAAAAGTAAATGAAAATAAAATTAGAACCATCACCTCAAAACTAACTAAAAAGCTATGTTACTTTGAGTCTTTACTTTTTAAGATACACATACTCAAATATTGTTATGGGATATTATCTTCCAAATATGTGAAAAAATTTAAAAAAAATTGAGTATAATATTTTAGATACATACTCATATCTAATACTCACCCAAAGTAGAGTAACATAGCTTAAAAGTAATGAGAAAAAATAGCCAATATAAATAATAACTTAGAAAAGATATTAACACTAAACATGTAGGAGAAGAAGAATAGAGAAAGTTTGGTTTAATGATAAGAATGACCAAAATTCAAATCTCACTATGTGTGAAAATGATCTAACTGTATGATGGATTTTCCCAACTATATATTAGTTTATTCATGTTGAATTTACTAAATTCCATATTGACTTGTTAATTATTTGTTTAATTTTGTGTAGTGAGTTCTTATACAAATATTTATATGAAAACATAATAAACCAATAAGATTTAAGGGACAAGCTTCTTTCAAAATAGACAAAAACAAAAACAAATAAAAAAGTTCAAATAGAGACAAATGGCTATTTTGAAAATGTAAAATTGACAAACAACTTTAAGCAATCTAAGTAACAAAATCCATAATTATCTTGCAACCATATTTATAAAACAGTTAGCTAAACAAAATTCTCTTCATTAAAAAGATCAAATCACCTAAATTTTTTTCTAAGATAACATAAATTAACTTTATCCATGATAGCCAAGCACATCGTTTGAAGATGCATAACTCAAGAAAATTGCCCATAATTGAGTAACAATAGTTAATGATGCAACCTTTAATAAAAAAAAAAACCATGCTTTGTTGCCAATATGGTTTTATATAAAGAGCAGTGACAATTCCCAATAACACAGCTATGTAGGAAACCAGAAAGCCCACACAAAAAGCATATGTGTCCAACAAACTACTTTCTCCTTCTCCGTCTGATATAGTTAGTGATGTAGATGGTGAGTCAATTTTGGAGCAATTTTTATGCAACATGGGTCCACAAACAAAAATGTTTCCCTTATAATAGCTTTTTGTAAAGGTCCTAAATTAACCTCTTGGTTCTGAAATACTACCTGACAAGTTATTGTGTGCCATGCTAAAAACCTCTATAGAGTTCAACTTGACCAACTGGATGGATATTCTACCACTCAAGTTCTTATAAGAAAGGTCTAAACTTTTAATTTGCTTTAATTTTGAGAGTGATAAAGGTACAACTCCAGTGAAGCTATTGTGTGACAACTTTAATGAGCATATTCCACTTAAGTTTCCCAATTCAAATGGGATTTGCCCAGTTAACTTGTTGCAAGATAAATCAATCCTAGTCATGTATTTAAGAATGTTGCCTCTATAACAATAGGTCCTACTTTTCGTTGTATACTCTATCCATTCTTCCATGAAGGTAATAGGATACTCATATGATATACCTTGTTCAATTCCTATTATCCCAATGTATGTTGAAACATCTATATTTGGATATGCTTCATAGCAACCATACTCTATCATTGACTTGTCATCTTTTGGTGCTAGAGTTAAATTACCTGAACAATAAAGGATTGAATCGAAAAACATATTTTACGAAAGATCTATGATGCTCAATGTATACAAGTTGCATAATTGAATTGGAATTCTGCGATGTAGATGATCACCTCTTAAGAGAAGGATACTCAATGCAAAAATTATACCAATCCATTATGGAATATTACTGGTCAAATTGTTTCCTCTAAGATCTTAAATCACCAATGAAAAGCTATTATAAAAACCATGCGTCAATGGATTACTCAGTCTATTTCTATTCAGGTGGATGTTAAATGATGGATTGAGACAAGATGGTATAGAGCTAGACAAATTGTTTTGAGAAAGATCAAAAAATTCTAAGGCCTACAAGTTACAAAATTCCATTAAAATGGAACCCTCAAATCGATTGTTGGACAAAGCTAAACTCCTCAAATATGACATATTACTAATCCATCTTAGGAGCTTTCCATGCAAACAGTTATTACTCAGATCAATATCCTTTAGCGAATATGGAAAGCCAATAACAGTAGAGATATCAAAATCAAGTATATCCCCAAAAAAATTATTGCCATCCAAAAATAATTTTGACAACCCATTTGAGCTAAAGATTAAAAGAACCATATTTCCACTTAGGTTGTTATTTGATAGCCTAAGGATCTTCAATGAGCTTCTCATGATTAACTCGTTGGGTACTTTTCCAGACAATTGATTGTTTGACAGGTCTAAATATGATAAAGTGCTCATGCCACTTAAACATGGAAGGATGCTACCTTTAAAGGCCTTCTTAGATAAGAATAATCGTTCCAATTATGGGAAAATTAAACATATATTTGATGGAATTTGACCTTCTAATTTGTTATTAGATATGTTAATAGAAGATAAACTATGATTAAAAATCAAGGGTAACAAGAGAGGACCCATAAAAGAATTACCCACCATGAAAAGATCTTATAATTTTGTGTTGTTTTCTAACAACCAAAATGGGGTCGTTCTGCTGAAATTGTTATTAAAAAGATCAACATATCTCAAGTCATATTGGTGATAAAGGAATTGAAAAGGTTTAAGACTAAGTTCTTGATATGTTGTACACTTTGACAAACTGATGAATTTCAATTGGAACTTTGGGATTAAAGTGTGAAAAGAAGGTTCCATTACCATCTTGTTTTCATCACTCAAAAGGATCTTGAGGTTTGGAAGGTTTACAAGTGGTATGAATGGCAGCAAAATTTGAAAGTGATTAAAATGAAGGCATATTTAAGTAATTTAAGATTTGCTAAATGAGTCAAATTTCCAATAAATTTATTGTAGAAGATATCTGACCCATGAAAAGATTTTAAGTTACCCAAACAAGAAGAAAGAATCCCCTCGAGTGCATTTATACTAATATCCAACTCTTTAAGGTTCTTAAGATCACACTGTTAGACTTTATATGGCCCACATGATAATAAATGAACCCAGATAATTAAATCAAATTATTAAGGTAAAATTATAAAGTAAATCCTAATTCAGTTTAACTACTCTAGTGATAAGAGT
>JBBYHM010024060.1:0-10347 GCA_038381775.1 Adansonia rubrostipa
GATAAACAAGAAAAAACAATTATCAAGCAATTATTTTTATTTAATTTTTAAATGATGCATTCAAAGGGTTGATCCTAGGCTGAATTTGATCAATTTAGAATCCACACTTGAATTATTTCAAAAATTTAAATCAATTTATTGATTATTATTTTTTATTTTTAAAATAATGTATTAAAGTAGTTGGTTTAGACTTGTTAATTTTGACCCAAACTTGAAAAACTCGACCAATTCACTTGAACCATAACCCAATCTAACTTGATTTTCACTAGAAAAGTCAACAACCTAAATTCGAAAATGACTTGAACCTAAAATGGCTCGAATCAAGAATGACTTGAATCTAAAATAACCCGAATCTTAAATGACTTGAAACCAAATTGACCAAAACAATTAACCCAAAATGGCCAAATTCGATACTAACATACATTAGATTGACATGTACATCAAAAACACTTTGTAAAATGATTTTTCTTACATCAAAGCATGTTTCAACAAGTCTCAAACATATTCTAAAGATTAGTATACATTTGAAATGTTATTCCTTAGAAAATATAAAGCCAAAAACAATTCAGGGAAGAAAATTAAGTTAAAAATATTAACTAGAAGACATTAAATGATAAGCTAATTAAACTTAAGCTTTTGTTACATCAAAACCGATATTAATTCAAAGCTAATAAACCTAGCAAAGTTTTTTTATTTAGATGATGTATTTAAAGGAGCCATTCTATATGTGACTTGCAGGTTGTTTTAGGATACAAACCTGATAAACAAGAATAAAGAACTATCAAGCAATTATTTTTATTTAATTTTTAAGTGATGCATTCAAATGGTTGATCCTAGGTTGAATTTGATCAATTTACCACACTTGAATTAATTCAAAAAAGTTAAAACAATTTATTAATTATTATTTTTTATTTTTAAAGTGATGTATTAAAGTAGTTGGTTAAGACTTTTAATTTTGACCCGAACCTAAAAAACTCCTCCAATTCACTTAAACCACAACCCAATCTAACTCGATTTTTACTAAAAAAGGTCAAACACCTAAATTCTAAAATGACTTGAACCTGAAATGACTTAAATCAAGGATGACTTGAACCTAAAATAACCTGAATCTGAAATGACTTGAAACCAAATTGACCCAAAAGATTAACCCAAAATGGCCAGAACCTAAAATAGCCAAATCCGATACTAACAGACATTACATTGATATGTACATCAAAAACACTTTGTAAAATGATTTTTCTTACATCAAAGCATGTTTCAACAAGTCTCAAACATATTCTAAAGATTAGTATACATTTGAAATGTTATTCCTTAGAAAATATAAAGTCAAAAACAATTCAGGGAAGAAAATTAAGTTAAAAATATTAACTAGAAGACATTAAATGATAAGCTAATTAAACTTAAGCTTTTGTTACATCAAAACCGATATTAATTCAAAGCTAATAAACCTAACAAAGTTTTTTTATTTAGATGATGTATTTAAAGGAGCTATTCTATATGTGACTTGCAGGTTGTTTTAGGATACAAACCTGATAAACAAGAATAAACAATTATCAAGCAATTATTTTTATTTAATTTTTAAATGATGCATTCAAAATGTTGATCCTAGGTTGAATTTGATCAATATAGAATCCACACTTGAATTAATTCAAAAAATTTAAAACAATTTATTAACTATTTTTTTTTTAAAGTGATGTATTAAAGTAGTTGGTTTAGACTTGTTAATTTTGACCCGAACATGAAAAACTCGACCAATTCACATAAACCATAACCCAATCTAACTCGATTTTTACTAAAAAAACTCAACAACCTAAATCCGAAAATGACTTGAACCTGAATGACTTGAATCAAGAATGACTTGAACCTAAAATAACCTGAATCTGAAATGACTTGAAACCAAATTGACCCAAACAATTAACCTAAAATGGGCTAAACCCAAAATGGCCAAATCTGATACTAACATACATTAGATCGATACATTCATCAAAAACGCTTTCTAAAATGATTTTTCTTACATCAAAGCATGTTTCAACAAGTCTCAAACATATTCTAAAGATTAGTATGCATTTGAAATGTTATTCTTTAGAAAATATGAAGCCATAAACAATTTAGGGAAGAAAATTAAGTTGAAAATATTAACTCGAAAACATTAAATGAAAAGCTAATTAAACCGAAGTTTTTGTTATATCAAAACTGATATTAATTCAAAACTAATAAAACTAGCAAAGTTTTTTCATTTAAAAGATGTATTTAAAGGAGTTATTCTATATGTGACTTGCAGGTTGTTTTAGGATACAAAACTGATAAGCAAGAAAAAATAATTGTCAAGCAATTATTTTTATTTAATTTTTAAATAATGCATTCAAAGGGTTGATCCTATGTTGAATTTGATAAATTTAGAATCTACACTTGAATTAATTCAAAATTTTAAAACAATTTATTAATTATTATTTTTTATTTTTGAAATGATGTATTAAAGTAGTTGGTTTAGACTTGTTAATTTTGACCCGAACCTGAAAAGCTCGACCAATTCAATTAAACCACAACCCAATCTAACTCGATTTTTACTAGAAAAGTCAACAACCTAAATCCGAAAAAGACTTAAACCTAAAATGACTCGAATTAAGAATGACTTGAACCTAAAATAACCCGAATCTGAAATGACTAGAAACCAAATTGACCCAAACAATTAACCCAAAATGGCTTAAACCCAAAATGGCCAAATCCGATACTAACATACATTAGATTGATATATACATCAAAAACACTTTGTAAAATGATTTTTCCTACATCAAAGAATGTTTCAACAAGTCTCAAACATATTCTAAAGATTAGTATACATTTGAAATGTTATTCTTTAGAAAATATGAAGTCATAAACAATTTAGGGAAGAAAATTAAGTTAAAAATATTAACTAGAAAACATTAAATGACAAGCTAATTAAAGTTAAGTTTTTGTTATATCAAAACCAATAGTAATTCAAAGCTAATAAAACAAACAAAGTTTTTTTATTTAAATGATGTATTTAAAGGAGTTATTCTATATGTGACTTGCAGGTTGTTTTAGGATGCAAACCTGATAAACAAGAAAAAACAATTATCAAGCAATTATTTTTATTTAATTTTTAAATAATGCATTCAAAGGGTTGATCCTAGGCTGAATTTGACCAATTTAGAATCCACATTTGAATTAATTCAAAAATTTAAATCAATTTATTGATTATTATTTTTTATTTTTAAAATAATGTATTAAAGTAGTTGGTTTAGACTTGTTAATTTTGACCCAAACCTGAAAAACTCGACCAATTCACTTGAACCATAACCCAATCTAACTTGATTTTCACTGGAAAAGTGAACAACCTAAATTCGAAAATGACTTGAACCTAAAATGACTTGAATGAAGAATGACTTGAACCTAAAATAACCCGAATCTAAAATGACTTCAAACCAAATTGACCAAAACAATTAACCCAAAATGGCCTAAACCTAAAATGGCCAAATCCGATACTAACATACATTAGATTGTTATATACATCAAAAACACTTTGTAAATGACTTTTCTTACATCAAAGCATGTTTCAACAAGTCTCAAACATATTCTAAAGATTAGTATACATTTGAAATGTTATTCTCTAGAAAATATAAAGTCATAAACAATTTAGGGAAGAAAATTAAGTTGAAAATAGTAACTAGAGAACATTAAATGATAAGCTAATTAAACTTAAGCTTTTGTTATATCAAAATCGATATTAATTCAAAGCTAATAAAACTAACAAAGTTTTTTTATTTAAAAGATGTATTTAAAGGAGTTATTCTATATGTGACTTGCAGGTTGTTTTAGGGTACAAACCTGATAAACAAGAAAAAACAATTACCAAGCAATTATTTTTATTTAATTTTTAAATGATGCATTCAAAGGGTTGATCCTAGGTTGAATTTGATAAATTTAGAATCTACACTTGAATTAATTCAAAAATTTAAAACAATTTATTAATTATTATTTTTTATTTTTAAAATGATGTATTAAAGTAGTTTGTTTAGGCTTGTTAATTTTGACCCGAACCAGAAAAACTTGACCAATTCACTTGAACCATGATGCAATCTAAGTCAATTTTTACAAGAAAAGTCAACAACCAAAATCAGAAAATAACTTGAACCTAAAATGACTCGAATCAAGAATGACTTGAATCTAAAATGACTCGAATCAAGAATGACTTGAACCTAAAATAACCTGAATCTGAAATGACTTGAAACCAAATTGACCCAAACAATTAACCCAAAATGGCCTAATCCCAAAATGGCTAAATCTGATGCTAACATACATTAGATTGATATATACATCAAAAACACTTTCTAAAATGATTTTTCTTACATCAAAGCATGTTTCAACAAGTCTCAAACATATTCTAAAGATTAGAATACATTTGAAATGTTATTCTTTAGGAAATATGAAGTCATAAACAATTTAGGGAAGAAAATTAAGTTAAAAATATTAACTAGAAAACATTAAATGACAAGCTAATTAAACTTAAGTTTTTGTTATATCAAAACCGATATTAATTCAAAGCTAATAAAACTAACAAAGTTTTTTTTATTTAAATGATGTACTTAAAGGAGTTATTCTATATGTGACTTACAGGTTGTTTTAGGATACAAACCTGATAAACAAGAAAAAACAATTATCAAGCAATTATTTTATTTAATTTAAATGATGCATTCAAAGGGTTGATCCTAGGTTGAATTTGATCAATTTAGAGTCCACACTCAAATTAATTCAAAAAATTTAAAACAATTTTTTTGTTTTTTATTTTTTATTTTTAAAGTGATGTATTAAAGTGGTTGGTTTGAACTTGTTAATTTTGACCCGAACCAGAAAAACTTGACCAATTCACTTGAACCATAACCCAATCTAACTCAATTTTTACTAAAAAAAGTCAACAACCTAAATCCGAAAATGACTTGAACCTGAAATGACTTGAATCAAGAATGACTTGAACCTAAAATAACCTGAATCTGAAATGACTTAAAACTAAATTGACCCAAACAATTAACCCAAAATAGCTTGAGCCCAAAATGGCCAAATCCGATACTAACATACATTAGATTGATGTACACATCAAAATCACTTTGTAAAATGATTTTTCTTACATCAAAGCATGTTTCAACAAGTCTCAAACATATTCTAAAGATTAGTATACATTTGAAATGTTATTGTTTCGAAAATATGAAGTCATAAACAATTCAGGGAACAAAATTAAGTTGAAAATATTAACTAGAAAACATTAAATGACAAGCTAATTAAACTTAAGTTTTTGTTATATCAAAATCGATATTAATTCAAAGCTAATAAAACTAAAAAAGTTTTCTTATTTAAATGATGCATTTAAAGGAGCTATTCTATATGTGACTTGCAGGTTGTTTTAGGATACAAACCTGATAAACAAGAATAAACAATTATCAAGCAATTATTTTTATTTAATTTTTAAGTGATGCATTCAAAAGGTTGATCCTTGGTTGAATTTGATCAATTTAGAATCCACACTTGAATTAATTCAAAAAAATTAAAACAATTTATTAATTATTATTTTTTATTTTTAAAGTGATGTATTAAAGTAATTGGTTTACACTTGTTTATTTTGACCCGAACCTGAAAAACTCGACCAATTCACTTAAACCACAACCCAATCTAACTTGATTTTTACTAAAAAAAGGCAACAACCTAAATCCGAAAATGACTTGAACCTGAAATGACTTGAATCAAGAATGACTTAAACCTAAAATAACCTGAATCTGAAATGACTTGAAACCAAATTGACCCAAACAATTAACCAAAAATGGCTTGAACCGAAAATGGCCAAATTCGATACTAATATACATTAGATTGATATATACATCAAAAACACTTTCTAAAATGATTTTTCTTACATCAAAGCATGCTTCAACAAGTCTCAAACATATACTAAAGATTAGTATACATTTGAAATGTTATTCTTTAGAAAATATAAAGTCAAAAACAATTTAGGGAAGAAAATTAAGTTGAAAATATTAACTAGAAAACATTAAATGACAAGCTAATTAAACTTAGGTTTTTGTTATATTAAAACCGATGATAATTCAAAGCTAATAAAACTAACGAAGGTTTTTTATTTAAATGATGTGTTTAAAGGAGTTATTCTATATGTGACTTGCAGGTTGTTTTCGGATACAAACCTGATAAACAAGAATAAACAATTATCAAGCAATTATTTTTATTTAATTTTTAAATGCTGCATTCAAAGGGTTGATCCTAGGTTGAATTTGATCAATTTAGAATCCACACTTGAATTAATTCAAAAAATTTTAAACAATTTATTAATTATTATTTTTTATTTTTAAAATGATGTATTAAAGTAGTTGGTTTAGACTTATTAATTTTGACCCGAACCTGAAAAACTCAACCAATTCACCTGAACCACAACCCAATCTAACTCGATTTTTTCTAGAAAAGTCAACAACCTAAATCTGAAAATGACTTGAACCTGAAATGACTTGAATCAATAATGACTTGAACCTAAAATAACCCGAATCTGAAATGACTTGAAACCAAATTGACCTAAACAATTAACCCAAAATGGCCTGAACCCAAAATGGCCAAATCTAATAGTAACATACATTAGATTTATATATACATCAAAAACACTTTGTAAAA
The DNA here is from genome assembly GCA_038381775.1 of Adansonia rubrostipa. Classification (NCBI taxonomy): domain Eukaryota; kingdom Viridiplantae; phylum Streptophyta; class Magnoliopsida; order Malvales; family Malvaceae; genus Adansonia; species Adansonia rubrostipa. Next base: position 6,688 of record JBBYHM010024060.1, read on the forward strand.
TGATTTTTCTTACATCAAAGCATGTTTCAACAAGTCTCCAACGTATTCTAAAGATTAGTATACATTTGGAATGTTATTCTTTAGAAAATATGATGTCATAAACAATTTAAGGAAGAAAATTAAGTTGAAAATATTAACTAGAAAACATTAAATGATAAGCTAATTAAACTTAAGTCTTTGTTATTTCAAAACCGATATAATTCAAAGCTAATAAAACTAACAAAGTTTTTTTATTTAAATGATGCATTTAAAGGAGTTATTCTATATATGACTTGCAGGTTGTTTTAGGATACAAACCTGATAAACAAGAGAAAACAATTATCAAGCAATTATTTTTACTTGATTTTTAATTGATGCATTCAAAGGGTTGATCCTAGGTTGAATTTGATCAATTTAGAATCCACACTTGACTTAATTCAAAAAATTTAAAACAATTTATTAATTATTATTTTTTATTTTTAAAACGATGTATTAAAGTAGTTGGTTTAGACTTGTTAATTTTGACCCGAACCTAAAAAACTCGACCAATTCACTTGGACCACAACCTAATCTAACTCGATTTTTACTAAAAAAAGTCAACAACCTACATCCGAAAATAACTCAAACCTGAAATGACTTGAATCAAGAATGACTTAAACCTAAAATAACCCGAATCTAATATGACTTTAAACGAAATTGACCCAAACAATTAACCCAAAATGGCCTTAACCCAAAATGGCCAAATCCGATACTAACATACATTAGATTGATATATACATCAAAAACACTTTGTAAGATGATTTTTCTTGCATCAAAGCAAGTTTCAACAAGTCTTAAACATATTCTAAAGAATAGTATACATTTAAAATGTTATTCTTTAGAAAATGTGAAGTCATAAACAATTTAGGGAAGAAAATTAAGTTGAAAATATTAACTAGAAAACATTAAATTACAAGCTAATTAAACTTAAGTTTTTGTTATATCAAAACCAATATTAATTCAAAGCTAATAAAACTAACAAAGTTTTTTTTAAATGATGTATTTAAAGGAGTTATTCTATATGTGACTTGCAGGTTATTTTAGGATACAAACCTGATAAACAAGAAAAAATAGTTATCAAGCAATTTTTTTATTTAATTTTTAAATGATGCATTCAAGGGGTTAATCCTAGGTTGAATTTGATCAATTTAGAATCCATACTTGAATTAATTCAAAAAATTTAAAACAATTTATTAATTATCATTTTTTATTTTTAAAATGATGTATTAAAGTAGTTGGTTTAGACTTGTTAATTTTGACCCGAACCTGAAAAACTCGATCAATTCAATTGAACCACAATCCAATCTAACTCGATTTTTACTGGAAAAAGTCAGCAACCTAAATCCGAAAATGACTAGAACCTAAAATGACCCGAATTTGAAATGACTTGAAACCAAATTGACCCAAACAATTAATCCAAAATGGCCTCAACCCAAAATGGCCAAATCCAATACTAACATACATTAGATTGATATATACATCAAAGACACTTTGTAAAATGATTTTTCTTACATCAAAGCTTGTTTCAACAAGTCTCAAACATATTCTAAAGATTAGTATACATTTGAAATGTTATTCTTTAGAAAATATGAAGTCATAAACAATTTAGGGAAGAAAATTAAGTTGAAAATATTAACTAGAAAACATTAAATGACAAGCTAATTAAATGACAAGCTAATTAAACTTAAATTTTTGTTATATCAAAGCCAATATTGATTTAAAGCTAATAAAACTAACAAAATTTTTTTTTATTTAAATGATGCATTTAAAGGAGTTATTCTATATGTGACTTGCAGGTTGTTTTAGGATACAAACCTGATAAAGAAGAAAAAACAATTATCAAGCAATTATTTTTATTTAATTTTTAAATAATGTATTCAAAGAGTTGATCCTGGGTTGAATTTGATCAATTTAGAATCCACACTTCAATTAATTCAAAAAATTTAAAACAATTTATTAATTATTTTTTTATTTTTAAAATGATGTATTAAAGTAGTTGGTTTAGACTTATTAATTTTGACCCGAACCTAAAAAACTCAACCAATTCACTTGAACCACAACCCAATCTAACTCAATTTTTACTAGAAAAAGTAAACAACCTAAATCCAAAAATGACTCGAACTTGAAATGACTTGAATCTAAAATAACCCGAATCTGAAATGACTTGAAACCAAATTGACCCAAACAATTAACCCAAAATGGCCTGAACCCAAAATGGCCTGAACCCAAAATGGCCAAATCTGATAAACCAAAGTGTTAAAGCTAATGGACTCGAAACCAATTAACCTGAGTATTAAATTTGATTGACCTAAACCTAAAATGCCTCAAACCTAAAATGACCTAAATCTAAATGACTCGAACCTGAAGTAACCTGAAATTGAAATGACTTGAACCTAAAAATAACCCTAAACTTTAAGAACCCCAAAAGATTCACCCAATTCAAAACTAACCTGACCCGCCTAATTAACAGGTCTAGGTTGGTTCACATGTTAACTCACAGTTCAATGCTGAATCCATACCCGACCCGCTAAAAAAATTAAAATAAAATTAATTTTTTGAATTTTAAATAATTTATTCCAAGAGATTATTCTTCATGTTAACTCACATGTCGATTTAGGATTCGTACTCAACTCACTTAGGGAAAAAAGTTTTAAAAAATAAATTTATTTTATTTTTAAACGATATATTTAAACTGATTGTCTATATGTTGACTCGCGAATCAATGTAAATGCATAAACAATTATTTGTACAAAATTTAAATAAATAATTATTATTTAAGAAAATTTAATTTAAAAATATTTTTTTATTAATAATTATTAAAATTTATTAAAAAAATTAACGAAACCCAACAAGCAGGGCTTTAAAACTAGTTAATTATAGAAGTAAAGCAAAGGAAAGGTGGAAAACAGAGGAATATAATAATCTGAGCAACCCTTAGACCGTAAATTAAATTTCTTAATAATACTAAGGTACATATTAATCAATTAAACAATCTTTCCTGATTCAACGGACTCTCTGATGAAATACCAATTGAAAACATAAATTAAAATAAATACTTAGGAAAGACAGAAACATTCTTGTTAGATATATAAAATATTACGTTTGTAAAATATATATCCTTGCCATTATAAGAGCAAATGAATTGAGATAACTCAGCTCGTTGACAATCTTATTTTACTTGCATACTAGTCTCCATAAGAACATAAATTAAAAATAAATACTCAGAAAAAGACAAAAACACGCTTGTTAGAGATATACATAAAACATTATATATATTCATTTGTCCTTGTCATGATCAAAGCAAATGAATGGATAGAAGTCAACGAGTTCACAATCTTTTGTCCTTGCATATTAGTGCTGTAAAAGATCTACTCCTTGAAATGGAATTGGTACTTCTCAAGTGTTAGTTCAAAGCAAACTTAAAATTAGAATTGGTTCTAACAATGCGGTCGAAATATTTATTGGTGGGTGCTGTGGTATGGGCTGGTCTCTCAGCCTGGTTTAGATTAATAAATCTACAACCATCTACCTTGAACACCCTCACTGTTCAACAGCAATTAGCTGTGACGCCGGCGATTGACTTTTACAAACTCAGTCTCCAATGGCCACCTTCTACGTGTAACTCTGGCAAGATCACTTGCA
>JBBYHM010024071.1:0-10347 GCA_038381775.1 Adansonia rubrostipa
CTCCTCATTGGGATACATGACATTGATGCTTTGGATTTGCAAGAAAAGCTTTTTTTTCCACCATTTTTGTTATAATCAAAGTTTATCCGTTAATTGAGACAAACTTGGATACTTGTAATAATCTCTATTCTTTTTGCAGTTGGGCACTACAATCATGTTCAACTCATTGGGATACACGATATTGGTCCTTTGGATTTGCAAGAAAAGCTTTTCTTTCCCCCATTTTCCTAGTAACTAATGTTCATCGTGAAATAAGACAAACTTGGATAATCGTAATAATCTCTATTCTTTTTGTTGTGGGCATTACAATCATGTTCTCCTCATTGGGTTGCACAATATTGATGCTCTGGATTTTCATGAAAAGCTTTGCTTTCAACCATTTTCCTTGTAATTAATGTTCATCTGTGAAATGAGACAAACTTGCATACTCATAATTATCTCCATTCTTTTTGTTATGGGCACTGCAATCATGTTCTCCTCATAGGGATACTTGATATTGATGCTTTGGATTTACAAGAAAAGCTTTTTTTTCCACCATTTTCATTATAATCAAAGTTTATCCGTCAATTGGGACAAACTTGGATACTCGTAATAATCTCTATTCTTGTTGCGGTTGGGCATTACAATCATGTTCAACTCATTGGGATACATGATATTGGTGCTTTTGATTTACAAGAAAAAGCTTTTTTTTCCCCCATTTTCCTAGTAGTTAATGTTTATCCGTGAAATGAGACAAACTTAGATAGCGGCAATAATCTCCATTCTTTTTGTTATGGGCACTACAATCATGTTCTCCTCTTTAGGATACACGATATTGATGCTTTGGATTTGGAAGGAAAACTTTCCTTTCCACCATTTTCCATAATTAAAGTTCATCCACAAAATGAGTCAAACTTGGATACTCATCACAATTTCTATTCTTTTGTTATGGGCACTACAATCGTTTTCTTCTCATTGGGATACACGATATTGATGCCTTGGATTTGCAAGAAAGGCTTTTCTCTCCTCCATTTTCCTTATAATCAAAGTTCATCAGTCAAATGAGACAAACATGGATACTTATAATAATCTCTATTGTTTTTGTTATTGGCACTACAATTGATGCGAAACCCTAAGGCTAAAGAACTCGAAACCCCTTAAGTACGCACTTTGACAAGAACATGAACAAGAAGAAATTCCCAACCTTAATGAACCCCCAATCAATTATATGAAAGGAAACGCATGTGATAAGGTTGATTTGAAAACAAGACTAGAATTCACCATAAGAAATTACCTTGATAAGAATTATATTCTTGATGCAATAACAGAAGACAAGCAATCCTCCACAAGATGAGTAGAAACTCAATATTTTTCCAATCACCAAATCTGCCACCCAATGTTCATTATGAGGTATTTATACCCCTTAAAAACAAAAAAAAAAACCCTAGAGATATAAAAGGCCTTTAAACATGGGCCTCCCATTAAAATAACTAAAGCCCAAACCTAACATCTCTAAAATATACCCCATTAAGCCTAAAGGTTTAAATTAAATGAGCTGCAAGCTAATAAAAGCCCATCTCACCAAAATAGCCCATAATGAATTAAAAAGAAGCCTACATGCAAAATACAAGTAGTGGGCTGCCCAAAGCTATTCTTCTAACTTAAAATAATTAATTAAACAAGAATTAGAGCCTTCTTGCAAATTCAGCCCCATTTAATTAGATATGATGCCATTGGTCTTCATTGTCTCTTAAGATTCCATGCCATCTATAATTCTGCCCATGTAGGATTGAAGTGCTTCTTGAACTTCTTGACTCTTAATCTTGTTACTGGTCCATTCGACATTGCTAGCTTATCTTTGGTTCCATTCCTCTTGCATGTACCATGGTTGTGTCACATTATCCCCTCCCTCTTCCAAAGGATTCATCCTCGAATCTGAATTAAAGTCAAAAGGAGATAAGTCAGAAACATTAAAAGTAGCACTATTATTATACTCACCTGGCAAGTCAATATTGTATGCATTGTCATTGATGCGTGCCAACTCTTGGAATGGTCCATCACCCTTTGCATCAAGTTTTGACTTTTTTTGTCATGGAAACCTTTCTTTTCGCATATGCACCCAAACCCAATCCCGTGGTTCAAAGATAAATCACTTTCTACCTTTATTTGCCTTTTGTGCATGCATGTGATTCTTTTTTTCAATTTGTTCTCGTGCTTTCTCATGTATTATTTTAACCAAGTCAGCCTTCTTCTTGCCATCTAAACTAGCAATCTCATTCAAAGGTAAAGGAATCAAGTCTAACACAATTAATGGATTAAAACCATACATAATTTCAAATGGAGAATAACCTATAGAAGAATGTATAAAACTATTGCATGCAACATGGTTCCTAAAGTCCTATTAACTACCTCATTTGCCCATCAGTTTGTGGGTGACATGTAGAGAATAAAAGTTTAGTGCCCAACTTTCCCTACAAAACTCTCTAAAAGTGACTTAGGAACTTAACATCCCTATCTGAAATAATGGTTCTTGGCACACCATGAAGCCGAACCACTTCCTTATAAAAAATGTCAGCAATGTTTGTTGCATCATCTATTTTATGGCAAGCAATGAAATGAGCCATTTGACTAAATCTATCCACAACAACAAATATGCTATCCCTACCTTTCCTAGTCCTAGGTAAAGCCAATACAATATCCATAGATATATTAGTCCAAGGTTCACTAGGTACAGGTAATGGTGTATACAGACCATGAGGCATAGACCTAGACTTGTTTACATGTAATACACTTGGCACAAACCCTTTCCACATCTCTTCTCATATTCAGCCAATAAAAATGTTTACTAAGCATATCTAAGGTCTTTTACACACCAAAATGCCCTATTAACCCTTGACTATGTGATTTTCTAACAAGCAACTCCCTAATAGAACATGCAGGAATACAAAGTTGTTTGCCCCTAAAAAGATATCCTTTATGCCTATAGAACTTATCAAATGCAGCATGTTTACAAGCTTGATATACATTAGCAAAATCAGCATCATCAACATACAACTCTTTCAAATGCTCAAATCCAAGTAACTTGAAGTAAACATAGAAATCAAAGCGATATCTTCTTGATAGTGCATCAGCCGTAACATTTTCCTTACCTTGCTTTTATTTTATCACATACAGAAATGTTTCAAGATACTCCACCCAACTTGCATGCCTTTTGCTTAATTTCCTTTGTCCCTTTAAGTACTTGAGAGATTGATGATCACTATGTATCACAAACTCTTTAGGTAGCAAGTAATGTTCCCACACTTCAAGAGCTCTCACCAAGGCATAAAGCTCCTTATCATAAGTGGAGTAGCTCAAAACTGATATGCTCAACTTCTCACTAAAATATGCTATGGGATGATTCTCTTGCATCAAAACAACCCCTATACCAATCCCAGAAGCATCACATTCAATTTCAAAAGTCTTGGAAAACTTAGGCAAATGCAAAATGGGTGTAGTACATAACTTTTCCTTTAAGGTATTAAATGCATTTTCCTGTTCTTTCTCCCATCTAAAACCAATATTCTTCTTAATGATTTCATTCAATGGGGTAGTGATAGTAGAGAAATCTCTAACAAATCGCCTATAAAAACTTGCTAAACCATGGAAACTCCTAACCTCACTAGCTAACTTCGGTGTTGACCATTCTTGAATAGCTTTCACCTTTTTAGAGTCAACCTTAACTCCCTTAGAACTCACCACAAAACCTAAGAAAACAACTTTATCCATGCAAAATGAACACTTCCTAAGGTTTGCATACAACTTCTATTTCCTAAGCACATCCAAAATAGCCTTAACATGTGTAATATGTTCACCTAAGTTTTAACTGTAAATCAATATATCATCAAAGTAAACAACCATAAATTTTCTAAGAAACTCACGTAAAACATGATTCATTAAACACATGAAAGTACTAGGTGCATTAGATAAGCCAAAAGGCATAACCAATCACTCATACAATCCATATTTGGCCTCAAATGCAGTTTTCCATTCATCACTTTTTTTCATCCTAATTTGATGATAGCCACTTTTTAAATCAATTTTAGTGAATATGTAGGCATCACGCAACTCACCTAGCATATCATCTAACCTAAGAATAGGATGGTGATACTTTACAGTGATCTTGTTGATCGCTCTACAATCCACACATATCCTCTAAATTCCATCTTTCTTTGGCACTAAAAGAACTAGCACAGCACAAGGACTCATGCTATCCCTTACATATCCCTTTTTAAGTAATTCATCCACTTGCCTTTGTAGTTCCTTTGTCTCCTCTGGATTGTTTCGGTAAGTTAGATGATTAGGAATTTGAGCTCCTGGTACAAAGTCAATTTGGTTTTCAATCCCTCTCAAAGGTGTTAACCCATGGGTACCTTTACAAGAAAAACATCGTCATAATCCTGCAACAAAGTCACAAACACACTAGGCAAATTTGGGTCAAGGTTAGTGTTTATAAACAACATTTCCTTAAACTGAATCAATATTAAAGCTCTCTTGCCTAAGTATGCACTCTTTAACTCTCTCTCTTTTGCATAAAAACATGGTTGTGTCTTAACGTTTTCACTTCTCTCAATTTCTTTTTGCTCACTTTTCACATTCTTTTCTTTCCTTTCACTCACTAACTTATTTTCTTCTGCACATCCCACTTTTTTTTTCTCACTCGTGCAGTCACTCACCATCAGGCTTTTAATTTTATTCTTTTCTCTCATGGCCTCTTTTCTCTCTTCTTTCTTTTTCACCTCACTATCTGAATCCTCACTTGATGATTGTTGAATTTTTAATTGTTCAAGGTATGCTTCTTTGGGTGATAAAAAAGCAAGGGTAATTTTCTGCCCATTATACATAAAAGAACACCTATTCATGAACCCATCATGCATAACATGCCTATCGAATTGCCATAGCCTACCAATAATATATGACCAGCTTGCTTAGGCATAACATCACACACAATTTCATCAGCATATCTACCAATAGAGAATGTAACAACTACTTGCTTAGTAACTTTGATTTCACCACTATTATTCAACCATTGTAGTCTATATGGCTTAGGGTGTTTATCATATTTCAGCCCCAACTTCTCAACCAAAGTAGTACTAGCTACATTAGTTCAACTACCCCCATCTATGATCATGCTACAAACTTTCCCACCTACCAAGCATCTACTGTGAAATAGGTTCTCCCTTTGTTCTAGGCTATCTTTCTTCACATTCAAGTTCAATGCACGCCTAGCAACTAAAGATTCACCCTTAACAGCATATTCAACACTCTCATCAATATCAGAATAATCTTCTAAAGGTGGCATACTCAAATCACTACCATCAGACTCAATACCTCCATCAGACTCAGAAGCAAAATCATTACCTTTAATAAACATAATCTTTCTATTAGGACAATCAGATGCATAATGACCACACCCTTGACATTTAAAGCACTTAATATCCCTATGTTTAGAAGGTTTAAAAGATGGATCAATAGTACCCTTTTAAATTGAAGTACTCTTCTCTTTGCCTTTGTTTGTTTCATTGCCTTTCTCCTTGGAATCTAAATAGTGCTCCTTCTTTTTATCTTTATTTGTGGTCCATTTTAGACTCCATTTACTGCTAGACTTTGAGAAAGACTTGGCTGCCCTCATTTATTTTTATTGTTTCTCCATCTTCATGGCAATGTTCACTAGGTCCTCTATCTCTACATAAAGTTGCAACTTAACTACATTGGTAATTTCCTTATTCAAACCACCTATGAATCGAGCTATTGTCACCTCTTCCTCCTCTTCTAGGTTGGCTTTAATCAATAGCATCTCTATCTCCTTGTGATAATCTTCTACTAATCTAGATCCTTGTGTGAGTCTATGTAATTGCTGGTGCAACTCTCTATAGCAATAAGATGGCACAAACCTCTTCTTCATAACTTTTTTCATCTCTTGCCAAGTGGATATAGGTGGTTCCCTGTTCCTCCTCCTATTCTTTCTCAATTCATCCCACCAAATTAATGCATAACTAGAGAATTCCACTGCTGCCAATCACACTTTCTTATCTTTAGAATAGTTATGATAAGCAAAAATCATGTCCACCTTTCTTTCACACTCTAAGTACACTTCAGCATCATTCCTACCTTTGAAGTGTGGAATTTTCATCTTGATGGCATTAATGTTGCTATCTTTTCTCTCCACTCTTTCTTCCCTCCTTTTTTTACCCTTCACCGATTGCACTTCATCTTCGTACTCATCATACCTTCTTCCCAGCTCTTCCTCTCTATTCCTATGACTGTCAATTGATCTACTACAGTTTTGGATTCTATTGGCTTCATTAATTCTTTCTTTCATCCTATCCATCCTAGTAGACAACTTCTTGAACTCACTCACGAATGCCTTATACATCAATTTCAGATCAGGCACAATTTCATCCTCCCCCTCTTGCAATGTTTCCTTTCCATCTCTACTTTGGGCCATTCTTAAAAATAAAAAGCTGCAAGAAAATAGTTAGCAATAAAAAAAACCTCATAATTCACCCCTTTACATGTTTCACTCAAAAGATGGCACTCTACTCGTGTTTCACTAAAAATTGGCTTTTACTTTCTTTTAAGCTTTCACACTCAAGCTTGTTGTCCTCAATTGCACTTTAGACTTCAATTTCCAATCAAGGTAATTCACAAGCAGCAAATTAAAACTAGGAATGCGATGAAAACACCTAACAAAAAAGATAGTCACAAAACTAGAAGTAAAAATACCAAAATAAAGAAAGACAAAATGAGCACACAATAGGAAGATATGTATGCTGCTTAAAATATAGATTTCAAATTAACAAGAATAAAATTGTTAATAATTTAATTCCTCTTTTTTAAAATTTTATATGATTTCTAAGGCAGTAAATAACTCAAAGAACAAATACGAGAAAAAGAAAAGACAAGAAAAAAAACTCAAGAACAAGATGAACCCAACAAGATAAATAAGAATTTATCCAAATCCAAGCTCTGATGCCAAATTATGTGGAACCTCAAGGCTAAAGAACCCAAAACCCTTTAAACACACACTTTGACAAGAACATGAACAAGAAGAAATTCTCAACCCTAATGAACCCCCAATTAATTATATAAATGGAAATGCATATGATAAGGTTGATTTGAAAGCAAGAATAAAATTTGCCACAAGAAATTACCTTAATAATAATTATATTTTTGATGCAATAGAAGAAGACAAGTAATCTTTCCCAAGGTGAGTAAAAACTTAATATTTTTCCTATCACCAAATCTGCCACCCAATGTTCATTATAAGGTATTTATACCCCTTGAAAACAAAAAAAAAAAACCCTAGAGATATAAAAGGCCTTTAAACATAGGCCTCCCATCAAAATAACTAAAGCCCAAACGTAACATCTCTAAAATACACCCCATTAAGCCCAAAGGTTTAAATTAAATGAGCTGCAAGCTAATAAAAGCCAATCTCACCAAAACAGCCCATAATGAATTAAAAAGAAGCCCACATGCAAAATACAAGTCATGGGCTGCCCAAAGCTATTTTTCTAACTTAAAATAATTAATTAAACAAGAATTAGAGTCTTCTTGCAAATTCAGGCCTATTTGATTAGATATGATGCCATTGGTCCTCATTGTCTCCTGAGAGTCCATGCCATCTACATTTCTGCCCATGTAGGATTAAAGTCCTTCTTTGAACTTTTTGACTCTTGATCTTATTACCAGTTTATTCAGCATTGCTAGCTCATCTTTGGTTCCATTTCTCTTGTAATGTACCATGGTTATGCTTGCATTGACAATCGTGTTCTCTACGTTAGGATACACTATATTGATGCTTTGGATTTGTAGGAAAAGCTTTACTTTCCACCATTTTCCTTATAATTAATGTTCATCCATAAAAAGAGACAAACTTGGATACTCATAATAGTCTCAATTTTTTTTGTTATCTGCACTACAATCATGTTCACCTTATTGGGATAAATGATATTGATGCTTTAAATTTGTAAGAAAAGCTTTTCTTTTCACCATTTTCCTTGTAATTAATGTTCTTTTGTGAAACGAGACAAACTTGGATACTCGTAATAATCTACATTCTTTTGTTATGGGCACTATAATCATGTTCTCATCATTAGGATACATGATATTGATGCTTCGAATTTGCAAGAAAAGATTCTCTTTCCACCAGTTTCCTTATAATCATAGTTCATCCGTCAAATGAGACAAACTTGGATACCCGTAATAATCTCTATTCTTTTTGTCATTGGCACTACAATTATGTTCTCCTAGTTGGGATACATGATATTGATGCTTTGGATTTGCAAGAGAAGCTTTTCTTTCCACCATTTTCCTTGTAATTAATGTTCATCTGTGAAATGAGACAAACTTGCATAGCCGTAATTATGTCCACTCTTTTTTGTATGGGCACTACAATCATGTTATTCTCATTCAGTAAATGATATTGATGCTTCGGATTTACAACAAAAGCTTTTTTTTCCACCATTTTCCTTATAATCAAAGTTCATCCATCAATTGAGACAAACTTGGATACTTATAATAATCTCTATTTTTTTTGTTACTGGCACTACAATTACGTTCTGCTGTTCTCTTTGTTGGGATACACGATATTGATGCTTTGGATTTGGAAGAAGACCTTCTCCTTCCACCATTTTCCTTATAATCAAAGTTCATCCGTCAAATTAATGCTGTGAATTTGAAAGAAAAGCTTCCCTTTTGACCATTTTCCTTGTAATTAATTTTCATCCTTGAAATGAAACAAACTTGGATACCCGTAATAATCCCCATTCTTTTTGTTATGGGCACTACAATCATGTTCTCCTCTTTAGGATACACGATTTTGATGCTTTGGATTTGCAAGAAAAACTTTCTTTTCCACCATTTTCCATAATCAAAGTTCATCTGTGAAATGAGACAAACTTGGATACTCAACACAATCTCTATTCTTTTGTTATGGGCACTACAATCATGTTCTTTTCATTGGGATACATGATATTGATACCTTGGATTTACGAGAAAGGCTTTTCTTTCCACCATTTTCCTTATAATCAAAGTTCATCAGTCAAACGAGACAAACATAAATACTCATAATAATCTTCATTCTTTTTGTTATTGGCACTATAATCATGTTCTCCACATTGAGATACATGATATTGATGCTTTAGATTTGCATAAAAAGCTTTACTTTCCACCATTTCCTTGTAATTAATATTCATCTGTAAAAAGAGACAAACTTGGATACTTGTAATAATCTCCATTCTTTTTGTTATCGGCACTACAATCGTGTTCTCCTCATTGGGATAAATGATATTGATGCTCTAGATTTGTAAGAGAAGCTTTTCTTTTCTCCATTTTTCTTATAATTAATGTTCTTCTGTGAAACGAGACAAACTTGGATACTTGTAATAATCTCCATTCTTTTTGCAATGGGCACTACAATCATGTTCTCCTCATTGGGATAAACAATATTGACACTTTGGATTTGTAAGAAAAGCTTCTTTTTCCACCAGTTTTCTTATAATCACAGTTCATCCATCAAACAAAGCAAACATGGATACTCGTAATAATCTTCGTTCTTTTTGTTATTGGCACACAGTTATGTTCTCCTATTCTCCTTGTTGGGATGCACGATATTGATGCTTTAGATTTGGAAAAAGACCTTCTCCTTCCACCATTTTCCTTATAATCAAAGTTCATCCGTCAAATAAGACAAACTTGGATACTTATAATAATCTCCAGTCTTTTTGTTATTGGCACTACAATCATGTTCTCCTCATTTGGATACATAAATATTGATGCTCTGGATTTGTAAGAAAAGCTTTGCTTTCTGCCATTTTCCTTATAATTAATGTTCATCTATGAAACAAGACAAACTTATATACTCATAATAATCTCCAATCTTTTTGTTATGGGCACTACAATCATGTTTTCCTTATTGGGATATATGATATTGATGCTTTGGATTTGCAAGAAAAGCTTTTCTTTCCACCATTTTCCTTGTAATCAAAGTTCATCTGTCAATTGAGACAAAATTGGATACTCATAATAATCTCTATTCTTTTAGTTGTTGGGCACTACAATCATGCTCAACTCATTGGGATACATGATTTTGATGCTTTGGATTCGCAAGAAAAGCTTTTCTTTCCACCATTTTCCTTATAATCAAAGTTTATCCATCAAATGAGACCAACGCGGATACTCATAAGAGTCTTCATTCTTTTTATTATTGCACTACAGTAATGTTCTCCAAATTGGGATACACAATACAGATGCTTTGGATTTGCAAGAAAAGCTTTTCTTTCCACCATTTTCCTTATAATTAATGTTCATCTGTGAAATGAGACA
>JBBYHM010024104.1:0-10342 GCA_038381775.1 Adansonia rubrostipa
ATGTAGGCTATTCTAGATTTAAAAATTATCAGTTATAATAGTTTGTATGATTTTAAGATGTCTTTCGGTTGGTGATATTTTTATTATTTATTCTTTTGTATTTGTTTGTTATTTTTTCCTTTCTTATAATTCATTTGTTTTGGACAAATACTAAATAAAAAAGTATTAATCAAATGCATAATAACTATACGAGTAGTATCATTTTTTTTAATTATGATAAGTAGTAATATATACATATAAATGCAATATTGTTTAATTTTTGTATTTAAAAAATAGAGACAATGGATTCAAATTCGCTAATTCAAGACCCCAAGAATTGAAAATAAAAAATTTGTCAGTTTCTTTGACTCTTATCATCTTTATGAATTGATCACAAAAATTAGAGCATGCTTCAATTTATACTCAAAACATTCAACGAGTCACCAAGGCCTTGTTTGGTATAAAAAAATGAAAAAAACTGTGTTAATCTTTTTTGGTCAGCAAAAAACTTGTTAATTCAACAATTAAAATTCATAAAAAATTTCTTATTTTTATTAATTAATCATTAAATTAATAAATTTTCATTTTTGTCCTTTTCTATTATTCTTCTTGATCACCACTACTACCGCCCACAGCCCAGAGTTTCCTCTGTATTCAATTTCAATCGATGACTTTACGGACTGCCCCCTTCTTGAATTTGATCATACCAATCGACAAGCCCTTCTTCTTCTTTGTGTACATCAAACGTCAAATCATCATATCCATATTTGCACGACGACCTTGACTTGCTACAAATAGAAATCGTAAATCTTTATAATTAAGGAACAATCCTCAAGATGCAAAGTGGAATCATGAATCCACTTTTTCTGCTAAATTTCTTGGTGTAATTTTCCGTTCTGCCAATAAGCCACAACATCCTGCAGAAACGAAAACAAGGGAAAACAACATCTCAATGCTATATCATTGAGTTTGCCGACTATTCTGGAAGCAGACGTTAAGTTGCAGTTCCACATTTTCTACAATGTAAGTGGCAGTCTAGTGAATCTCATGATAATCTCAGCTTCTCACACAAACAACACATTTGAGGTGCAGAGAATTGTATTATTATTATTATTATTATTATTATTATTATTTGGTTACAAAGGGATAGTAGTATGAGAAAAAAGGATATTAAAATTTGTATATGAAACTTACTTGATGTTAAAAGATTTCAATTTATTTTGACAAAACTATATTTACAGTGTTCAATCTTTTGTCAAATTGGAACTGCCACTTAACCTAGTTAACCACTATCAGACACCTGGTTTAATAAAATTGAGCAACCTTTAAAGAGGGGCAAGCTTGGAGGGAAAGCGCACACGCATCCATTGTTATCTTTCATGCATGTGTTGATGAATGGCTCCATCCAAAGTCATCAAACAAAGAGAGCTTCAATTCATAAAGTTTCTACCTTGGATTGCTCGCCATCAACCTGAATCATGTCATTTAGTACCGGTGATAGCAAATAATCGAACTAAACAAATTGTCCGTCCGGCCAACCAGTGCCCCTGGGAGCACTTCTTTAGGCATTCGTTTAAATAAACTCTCCATCCATTACAGGGGATATACCACATTTACAGTCAAATAATGCACTAAATCTAAATTAAAATAAGACCTTATCAATAGCCCAAAGCACTAATTAGCATTCGCCTAGAAAACATCAAGGTTTAGATAAATCATTCCATACTTAATCAGTGGCTTCATAAATTTTTATTTTTATGCAGGTTTCAACAATTCAGGTTTCTCGCCGTCCTATTCCTTTCCCCTTTCTTGTGTTTTCCCATGTTGGTGTCTTAGTGGCTTTTATGGAGGGAGGGGAAGGGGGGATTGTATTTCAATATATTCATGTTGAAACCCCCTCCCCAAATTTGATACAAACAGTAAATCCACAAAAAAGTGCCAAAGAAAAGAACATAACATAGTTCTACTCTTTTTTTTTCAAATGTGTACTTTATCTGCTTAAAGAAAACTATTTGAATCTTCTTCTCGAATATTTAAAGTTGGGGAAAAGGATTCATTCTAACTCTCTCTGCTCATTTAGAGTAGAGAGAGTATGTACTAATTAATTGAGTTAAAATTTTAGATATATTTGTTTTTGTATTCAAAATGTTAAATAAATTAATATAATAAATTTTATTTATTATTATAAAACAAACTAATAAATACATAAATTTTATTATATAATTACTATAAATTGATTAAAATAATTAATAACATAAATAATAAAAAATTAAATACAAATATTATCTTTTATATTATTATCATTTTTATTAATTTTTAATTATCTATTATTAAATTATTTTTTGAAATAAATATAATTTTTTATCATTTATTAATTTCATAAATGTTAAATAATATAAAATTTTCATTATATAGAAATTTTAATTTAACATTCATAAATGTTATTATTCATTTTTATCCAAATACATTCATTATTAATTCTAATCTCACTATTATAATATTAATTTTAATTTCATTATCCATTTAAATACAGCCTCACCAAAGCAATCGAACTAGTTCCTTCCGTGGTGTTTGTTTGAGTCCACAAAGGGACCTCTCTAGCTTACAAACTTTTATCACGGCTATATACAGGCGCTCTCAAAATCCAGATGGCAGGTCCATCCATTCATACTTCTAATTCTCCTTCAAGAAGTCATTATTGATATCTGGATGCTGAATAGGCAAATTTTATTTTTTTTATTATTTGCTCCAATATGTTTCAAAGCAAACAACGACGACTTGCAGCCCACGTTTTTCTTATCCTTCGGCAATATCACAATCTCCCATGTCTTATTTTTCTCAAGAGCCCTTAATTCTTTCCAAAACTGCTGCCTTCCACTCATTCTCGTGAATCGCTTCTTTTATATTTCAAGGAATAGTGGCACTTAGATATTGGTGGTAAAAAGCTTATATATAACTAGGAAAACCATTTTCCCCATAAAATTGATATGTTACAGTGAGTTTTTTAGTCCCCAAATGATTTTGTTTTGGACAAAACCCAAAATATTAAATACATAGCATAAGAAACTATGAGGCCGTCATTTTTTTTTTCCTTTGTTGATTATGAATAAGCCTGCCCACTGCATTAAGTACGCAAATAATAATTGTGAAAACGTCAAATTAGTAGTCAGTAATGACAGTTCAGACAATTAATAATGTGATTAATTGTCTCACAATTTGAGAATTTATTATCATTTAATAAACTGAATTAGTGTACAGCGTGTTTGAGGCTGAAACTATGATGGTTTAGCATAAATTTATATTTGATACAGTACTGCATGATATTAATTATAGCTATTATACTTTATCAATGACTCATAACTCGTAATTATAGAACTTGCCAAAGGACTGTCAGTATCAGCTATATGATACCTTGATAAGTTTTTATTTTTTCAGAAATCCTTCAAGGTTCCATGATTATTTAAGGTTGCTCCTTCCTTAACAAATACGAAAGAGGAGGGATGCTTTGTTCATTCCTAAAGAAGTTTTCAGGATCAACTATTGTCTTTACATGCACCAGCCTGTTGAAGTTGTTTTTGAAATATTTAGGACCCCAAATGCTGGCTTCCGCATAGCTTTCGTTGTCGTTGCCAATTTGATTAGCCCCAATCTCAAGATCTCTGTAATTAACATATGCTTCTCGTGGAGATTGCGAAACGTATGGGGTCATGTAATTGTAAACTCTCCTCATCCAACTCATGAACTTTTCGGAGTTCTTATTTTCCTTTTCTTCCCAATCCACCACGTATAAGATGGTGTAGATGTTGCCAGCCCTGTGAGGATATGGAGTTTCAGTCTCAGGAATCTCATCCATTTTCCCTCCATAAGCTACGAATACCATAACTGCGGATTTTGCTTCTTCCTCGTAAAACCTGGGCCACAATCCTTCAAACGCCGTTTCAGGAATAGGCTGTTTTGCGAAGTCTGATTTTGCTTTGAAGAACAGCTTCGAAAAAGCGGACTTGTGACTCCTTTCAAGTAAAGTTTCCAATGGTGCTCCGATTGGAAGTTGGGCAAAGTAGAGATAGGATTCGGCCCAGCTCATTTCCATGCAATCTTCTTTCACTATTCCAAGTTCAGGGAACTTCTCCTCCATCAGTGGTAGAAGCTTTTCAATGCCTCCAAGAAACATTAAACTGAAACTTGCTTGAATTGTCATCTTCTCATCTTCACTTGATTTCACCCTTGATATGGCGATGCTTATGTGTATTTCTTTAGGAAACTTGTGAGCAATATACTGCCATCGATGAACAAGCTTAGTCGAATTTTGCTCTAACGTTTTGCTGACTGTAAACACAGTAACATTAGCTGGAACTGGAACCAATTTTATTTTCCAAGCAAGGACAACTCCAAAGTTACCCCCACCACCTCCTCGAATAGCCCAGAATAAATCTTCTCCCATGGATTTTCTATCAAGAATTCTCACATTAACATCAATTAAACGAGCGTCAATTACATTATCTGCGGCGAGACCATATTTTCGAAACAATACGCCATATCCTCCTCCACTGAAATGTCCACCAACGCCCACAGTGTGGCCAATGCCAGCTGGGAAGGCAAGAGTTCTACTTTTTCGAGCAATTTCATAATATAATTCACCGACAGTTGCACCGGATTCAACCCATACCGTTGCTTTTTCAACATTAACCCGAACTGATCGAAGATTCACCAAATCAATCACGACATATGGAACTTTATAAGCCGTATAAGACAGACCCTCAAAATCATGACCACCACTTCGAGTTCTGACTTGCAGTCCAAGTTTTCTCGCGCAATAAATCGTTGCTTCGATATGGGATGCGTGCAGTGGTGTTATAATAGCCAAAGGTGTAGGAGTGGATGGTGTGGTGAACCTGAAATTTTGAGCAGCTGATTTCAAAACTTTAGGGTAGGAAGAATTATTTTGCGTGTAAACGAGTTTTGCAATAGAATTAGAAGAGGAGTTCTCAAAATGAAGGGAAAGGCAATGAAGAAATTCCTCAAGAGGCTGAGCTGAAGAACTTTTCAATGGCAAGGAGAGGAGAAGAACAAGAAGAAATGGAAACATATGAGCAATAATGAAAGTGATAAAATTTGGTTTCCGGATCTATATTTTAAATCATTCTCTTCTTAACCTAAATATAGAAGAATTTATACTTAATCCAGATTATGTGACATATTAAAACAATACAAATATTTGTATATATTTTTTAAAATTTAATATTTATATATTAATAAAATATTATTATATAATTTAATATATTTAGTACATCAAATACGAACTTTCAAATAAAATTAAAAAAAAGCATAAAAAAGCTAGAACCATTAATTAAATTAGATCATATCCTACAAAAATATCATTTTCTTTTTGTTTTTTATCATACCTAGAATCATTCATCCAACTCTTGACTAGTTAAGATTTTGAAAAAAATTAAGTAATGAATTTGAAGAACCCAATCACGACGCAGGGCGTGTCCCTATGGCCGCCCATTGTTTAGCCTGTCTCATTGGACATAAGTGCCTACTTTTAGATTGAAAGCCGAATGAGCCCCTCCATGGTGTAGAATTCATGCATAGTCTCTTTGACCTTTCTTTAGAAATGGTTTGTAATAAATTATAGAACCAAGATTAATTAATTTGGGCTCTTGTCAATTGCTTAATATTAAATTTCCTCAAATAATACTGTTAACAGTTCATTCTCTTCTTTAAAAAAAAAAAAAAAAATTTCATGGGGTGGAGTGCCGCAGCTGGCATCAACTTAGCTGCAAGCACCTTCAGATAAAAACAATTTGAACCCAATTGACAATGAAAGATATCATTGAAATTAAATAAGTTGCATTTGTATATTGTTATGAACATATATCTGTAGCCTGATCCTTGAAAAATTCAACTTAGCTTCTCAAGTTCAACATACACGAGGCCCTGAAAGCCAAATTTGGAGTCAACCGTCAACTTTGTTTATGTTGTAAGCCACAAAGCTAGCCGCCCTTTCTAGATGAATTTTCCCCATACATTATCGCAAATTAACGAGATCGACCACAAAACTAAAAATTTAAGAAGAAAATCTTGGAAAAACAAAAGAGCTGATTTGATTATGTGATGCGCAAAAATAATGTTAGAAATCAGCAGAAACTGGACGTAATAACTAAAGAACATTTTATGTGCAGAAAAACAGTGTGCTGTTCTGGTTCACACAATTCATACTCAACGCGGAAAATGTTTGCTATAGCATCATTAATGGGATGTATTATCTGTTTGGTCCAAATCCTTCAATGGTAAGAAAAGTCTTTACATCATTTGGATGGTTCACGTCTCTTTTGACACCTATGCAACCAATTAGCCAATTCTCCCCTTTTTTCTTTTTTCTGGTACTAGAAACCTCAACTATATCAAATATTCGCGTGCCATTTCAACAAAATGTTACAGAGCAGCAAATATTCACTAACCAAGAAACTATTGAAACATCAACTGATAAAAGAAATAAAATCAATCAAAGAATCGTATAATGGCTGGAAAGTTTTCTTCGACAGTAATTTACCTCAAAATCGATAATAGTTGTGACTTCCTGTGCGCCGCTTGACCTGCCTTTTTTTTTATATATACTTATAGGTGTAAGAAAAATTAATGTGGTTAACATGGGTAAGTCACACATATTATGAAGATTCATGAATTATGGACATTTATATATCGTGAAGATTTATAAACTATTAACTTTTATATTTTATGGATATTGATGATTCATGAATTATAAAATTTTATTCATAAACAGTTATCTCGATGAAAGAAAATCATTAAAAATAAACATTTAAAAAAAAATTCCTTTAATAATAGGCATCCCTTAAAAAATATATATACACTCTTACAACTCTTGTATGTCATGAATCAGGTTTTATCAATGTTTCTAGTAATACATTGTGGATTGATTTTGATAAAAATCATTAATGATGGTGCATTAAAAATAGCATTTTAAGGGTCCCTAGCCTAAGCCTAACCTATAAATTACAGTGCCAAACTGAAGGATCAATCACAAAATTAAAGTGCAAGCTATAGACTTGAAGATCTCTTATACGCTTTCATTCTTAAACTTTTAATAAAAAAAGTTGAGTGTTGTATCTTGATTCTAGTGTCTTGATCCTTATACTTAGTGTATTCTTTATTCTAACAATTTATATTGAAGCGAGGTTTTGCCTTTGCCTTTGCCTAGCATATATTGTAAGATGTTTTATTGTGTTAGTCTTAATTTATTTTTTAAGTTTATGTTTTTTGGGTTTTTTTTTATTAATTTTGGTATTTTGAATATATTACTTTGTTAGGACACAGTCTAGCAATTCTTACATTAATATATTTGTACGACATTAATTTAACAAAGTTTGTTAGATTCACGTGGTTAAGTGATATATTTATCTAATTGGTGGTAGGAAAAGAGAAAATGTTGGCAATTAAGACTTTTCTATATTTGACAATTATTTAAAAGCCTATTGCTTAAAGTCATTATGAAAACAATGTTGAATGAATTTTCTTTTGGTGTTGATTGAATACACGCGACTAGAGTTTTGCCATTAATGCGATTTATATTTTAAAGGAATTTAGGTTTATGTATTCTTATTTAAAACCAAATTTGTCAACATAAAATTTTTAATTGATTATAATATTTGTGATTCAAGAGCAGTCAAAGTATCTTGATTTATGAAAACTATATGAAAATATTTTTTTATGATTAATTAATTTTTAAGGAAAATAATTATTTGGTCCATAGGGGGTTTTTATTTTAATTGAATTAATTAAAATAAGGTGATAATTATACGTTAAAAATAAAGATATTCTTAGATCTTTAGGTACGGAATGTCTTAATTTTTTATCATATAAGATTGTTATAAGTTCATACGTGATGTCACATCCGTCCACATAAAGGTTTAAACTTACAACATATGACGGTTGATTGGGTTAATGGCACTAATATATTTTTTTATTCATGCAGTTATTTCTATTTTTTTTTCAACGATTCATCTATTCCAATTTTGTTTACCGAAATTTTTTTTTTTTAAAAAGAAATCTTTTGGCTTTAGAATGTATGAACTTTGATTTTACACATCGTCAAAATGAACCACTTGACCTCTCGCAATTGAATATGTCAAATAAAAGGGCTTTGTATGAGAAGTAAGAGCGATCTAATCACTTGAGCATAATGCCTATCAAGTCTTATATAAACAAAAGTATCAAAGGGTCTATTATTGATCACAAAAGGGTCCAAGATTTCATGAAGGCAATTGAGGAACAATTTATCAAGTTTGACAAAGCATTGGCTAGTACTATGATGAACAGACTTTCAGGCATAAGATTTAACAACTCAAAAGATGTTCCCGAGCATATCATGGAAATAAGGGATATTGCTTCTCCATTGACAACCTTAAAGATTGAGATTGCAGAACCTTTTTTGGTTCATTTCGTTTTAAACTCTCTTCTTGGTGATTATATACCACTTAAGGTCTCTTATAACACAAAAAAATTGGATAGTTAGGAAGAGAGAATTAGGCATAAGGCGTTATAAAGTGCTCATGTAGTGACCCATTGAAATGTTATGAGCAAAGGCGTCTCAACTAAAAAGAAGATCGCAAAATGCCAAATAAGACTAATCGCAAGAAGGTTGCATATTTCTTTTGCAAGAAAATAGACACAAGAAAAAAATTTACTCTAAATATGAAGCATGGCTTAAAAAGGAAGGTGGATTGATTTTGGTATGTAATGAAATTAATGTAAATAAATATTTTTATAAATTATTTAATTATTATAAAATTAATCGAAGACATAATATTTTAATTATATATTTTTTGTATTTATTTATAAGGAAAACAAAATATAATACAGGAAGAAATAAAAAAATAGAAAATTAAATTTATATTTTATATTTTATAAATTATTGAATATTTATAAAATTAATTTTTATCATATTTTAGTTTATTTATCAAGAAGATAAAATGAAAAAAAAAAGAAAAGAAACAAAAAATTAAAATTAATTTTAAAGAAATATTTTATATGCTTATAAATTAATTATTTTTTGCAAATTAATTATAATTATAATATAAACTATTTTTATTTTTATTTTTATTTTCTATTTATTTAAAAAAATAAAATAAAATACAAAATTTGAAAAAGAAAATCAAAAGAAAAAAAATGAATAAAAAAAAGATTACATCAATAGTCACGTACCATCTGTCATTTTAACATTTAATCTTATGATTTTACTAACGGAAGAATTCAATTAATACAAAATTTTGTAATTAAGAACTTGATAGATTTGGGATCAATTTAAAATATAACTTAAAATTCGAAGACCACACGAGTAATTAACCCCAAAAACAACCTAGTAACTTCTGCCACTCCTGCTATCCTTCAATTTCTTCTTTAGCATGATGATAAAATAATTCTCTATAACAATGAATTTAAATCAATTGGTTTCCTTGATTGTTTTGAATGAATTGTGATACATCGTATGCGATTTTTGGGGCAACGGCCATTTCTTAAAAAGTACGATTTCTAGACTGATAAAAGCCACTGCGACCGACCAGCTTCGACAGTTATGAAGTATATATTTGAAGTATCTGTCGTAACTAAAGAAAGAATCATCTATCTTAATGAAACCTGCAAATGCATTTCGAGGGCAATGAGAATGTTTTTTTTACCAAATAGCAGCCCTGAAGTGAGCAAGACGGAAGGCGTACGGAGTGACATTACCTGAGGAGACGGTATAAGGTTGTGGCAAGTGGTGTCGCAAGGATATGGGCAATCAATCTCTTTGGCTATATTTCTGCTGAAGTACCAATCGCCAACTGCTTCTGCAATGGTCTGTAATAAAATTTTCAAATTTCCTCATATACAAAAATATATAGGACAAAAACATTCATTATCAAGTTTAAAACAAAATTATAGTAGCCAATGTTACTCGAATTCAAAATAAGTATCAAATACGAGTATATGTCTGATATAGTTGTACTCATTTAAAAAAAAAATCATATATTTGGAGGATTATATCTAATACCCATGTTATGTGTTATATATAGACGTATAGCTTAAAACACATGCTTAGATGGTCATCAGAAGAAAGTATGATTCATTAGAGAGTTCAAATATTTAGTTCTGGTGTTCACCCAAATGATGGTTTTTGTAACTAAAGAAGCATAGGAAATGAAAGCCGGCCCTTGCACCTGGATTTTAGAAGCTGGGTTTTATAGTAGCTGAGAAGAGTGACTTAGATGGTTACCTTATTTTGTATTCTCGGAGAATCAACAGCAAACCATGTGTCTTGCGACTCACTTTGGCAATGAGCAAAGCATGAATTTATAAACAT
>JBBYHM010024134.1:0-10340 GCA_038381775.1 Adansonia rubrostipa
AAGTGAAATTGATATCTTTCGACATCAATAAGATATCAGACCCAGTAGTAAGCTCAGGTGTTTTTCTAAACTCTTCAATTCCATCAAAGATATGTTTTTGGAATTGAAATCAATAGTTCGGATCCAACCACCGACGATGACCCCTATAAGAGAATTTTTTTTCATTATGTAACCATTTCAAACATGTTTGCACAGCACAGCGAGGACAAGCATAGCGACTTTTAGTGCTCCAACCAGAGAGATTTGCATAAACAAGAAAATCATTTATGGTCTATAGTAAAGTTACACGTAAATGAAAATTCTTTTTTTTATGCATCATATGTTTCAACCCCTTCCCATAACTGCTTTGACTCTTCAATAAGAGGTTGCATATAAATGTCAATATCATTCGCTAGACATTTCTCCCTAAGAATTATCATAGACAAAATAAAGGAAGTTTGTTTCATGCAAATCCATGGAGGCAAATTGTAAAGAATCAAGACAACTGGCCAAGTACTATAAGAAGTACTCATCATTCTAAATGGATTAAAACCATCAGATGCAAGCCCAAGCCTCACATTCTGAGGATTATTCGCAAAGCATGGAAACTTTTTGTCAAATGTTTTCCAATCTAGAGAATCCACATGGTGCCTCAATAACCCATCATTAGTCCTTTCATCATAATGCCACCTTATAGAATTATATGTTTTTGAAGACATGATAATTCATTGAAGCCTTGGTATTAAAAAAAATAGCTCAAAATCTTTGCAAGCTTCTTTTTTAAGTGTGCTTCACCTTCAAGCTCAAACACATTATCTTTTATATTTTCATCCCACCATCGAGATTTCCCACAAACATGACAAAATTGTTGATTTTTTCTATCACTCTATTACAACATACAGTTATTCAAGAAACTATGAATTTTCTCATATCCAAGGCTTAAATCTTTTATAATCTTCTTAACATTCTTGCAAGACTTAGGGATTTTTGCAAAAAGAAACATTTCTTTAATAAATTCTAGTAATAGCATCAAAGAATTTCTTGTCCACCGACCTAAGCATTTCAAGTGAAAAAAATGGACACAGAAAGATAATTTTGAATGCTTAGATCCCTCATAAAGTTCTTCATTCATTTCATCAAGCAACTTATAAAACTTTGCCGCTTCTCCATTAGGCTCTTGATCACCTTATTCTCTTCCTATTTCAACAAAATTATTCGGGCGAACATTGTACTCATTTAAATCTGAAACTTCTTGTGTAGATGTTTGGAGATTATGGTTATGCATGTTAAACGCATCTCGTAACATGCCTTCCATGTCATCTTGTCTAGTGGATTAATATTGGCTATTGCAAGTGGAACTTTGAGGAACTCCAAAGGATAAGCTAGAAGGTATGGACTCTCTATGAAAATACTAATGTGTGTATCCCAGTAGAAACCTAAAACAAATTAAATGTTCAAAAACAATTTCACACATATGCCAATCAATATTAGCACACCTTAAACAAGGACATAGTATCCTATTATCTTTACTCACTTTATGAAAAGCAAAGTTAAGAAAATTTTGTACTCCATCTAGGTACTCTTGACTAATCCTCGACTTTTGCATCCAACTCTTATCCATTTCCTACTTGAGAAAATCTAAATAAAGAATAATATAATGTAAGTATATAACTTTAATTTAAAACAATCGAGGCCAAAAGAAATGACTATTTAAAAATTAGCTAGAAATTACCAAATATAACAATCCATTAAAAGCATTCATATACATAATAACAAAAATCACTAACATAGCCACATCATCATGTCGAAATTAGCCATACTCATAATGGAGCAGCATTACAATCCAAGACACAAGAGCATATTTACATTTCACCAATGAGTATATCATTCTATGTATATTTGATAAATTTTATAATATTATTTTAAAAATATTTTTATTAATAAAATAATCATTCAAGCTGAAGCTAAGTTTAAAATTCTCTATTTTGGATCTAGATATAGTCCACGTCAAAAATTTTTTACGAATTTAACAAGTAGTGCAGCTCATGGATAAACCTACTTATCAATAATTTAGCTAGATACTAGATGTTGATGTCATATATACCATTATGATAGTATTATAACTAACCTTTTCATTTTATTAAGAATTTTTTAAAAGGTATATTATTTAAATCCAAGTGCCAAGACACACAAAGAATTTTATATAATGGAAATACAATTAAGGGAATATCTATAAACAAAATTAATCCATTAGTCAAACTTTTAACTTCTGTATATGATGTTTTCAGATAGCTTTACTATACTCATTTCACTATCATCAATTTATCAAATAAACAAAAACAGAAAGAAAATTGGATGAATTAGACAATTAAGAACAAGTGGGATGTTACAAATTAATATTTTCATAAAGTTTTTTTTATTGTTTTGAATCGTTTCAGACATTAAGAACAAGTGGGATGTTACAAATTTGTAATATGCCAAGAAGACTTAAAAGCTCAATTTTAGTAAACTATGAAGGAAGCTACAGATAAATTTTATGTCCAGAACATAATTTATTATTAAAAACACTACTTCATTAGCAGAACAAAATGCGAGTACCACAATCGGGGTCACTAAGCGTGGAGATTAAAGAGCTTTACTTAGCGTTTCTGCTCTTCAGTAATCTACAGCTACCAACTCTTCTGATTTGTATCAAATGTGCCTGCCAAATGCGTCTACCAACCAATTTTGTCTTACAATGGGATAGCTATGAAGCTCCATTATGCATTTACACTTAACATCATTAAACATTTTAAACTCAAAACTAAAAAATAAATAAATAAATAAAATGTATAAATAATCAATTAAAAAAATTTTAGTACAAATATTATTAAATTAAGCTAAGAAATTCTCTAGACAAAAAAGATAACTTGAGAAAGTTTATGTACCTATAAGAAAAAACAAACACAAAAGTTTACGAGATTTGGTATAAATTTATCAATTTCTTCTTCACTTCTTCATTATTCGGTTCAAGTAAATCTCAAGTAAATGAAATGATATAACAATTGAGAGCAAAATCCTATTATATTATCAAAATTAGTTAAAAATTAAATCATAATTTGCTAAAAAAAATTATGATAAGAGATGAAAGGATGAAAAAAAAAAAACCCAGAAACAGAGTATGAAAAAGAAAAAAATTTTAGAAAAGGAATGGGAATGAAGAAAACCCAGAAGCAAAATCCAGAGAAAATTAACAGAAAATAATAATACTAAAAGTTCACTCTTTATTACCAAGAATCGGCTTGTGGAAAGCTTGTTGTGGTGTGAATTTGTAAGACAAATTATAAAGCTTGTTGTGGTGCGATCAAGTATTCCAAACAACTGGTTTAGGAAATTAGTTTAAGTCTATTTCAAGGATCTAAGATGACAATCCGAGACTGATTTCAATGCATCCAAGTTCTTTAGAGAGATAAGAGGAAGGAAGAAAAAAGATATTAAGGAAATTAAAACAAAAAATTCAAAAAATTAAGCAAAAGAATAGTCCATGTATCTGATGAAATAGAGAAAATTTGACAAAAATCCAAATCCAAGTAGTGGTGAAGATAATTTTAGGATTTGGAAGAGAAAGACAACAAATATTTTGGTTTTACGAGTTTTGAAATTTAGGGGAAAGGGTTTTGTTTCAAAGTTGCTATCTTAAAAATGTTGTTAACACTCATTTTAGCGGCGTTTCAATAGGAAACACCACTAAATTTTATTTAATAGTGGCGTTTAAGAAATAAAATGCCGCTAACTTTTATTTAATAGTGGCATTTTACTCAAAAACACAGCTAATTTCATTTCTTAAAATATTGCAACTTATTCTTGCACCTAAGAAAAGAAAAAACTGCATAATTTATATACTTAATTGGAGGCATTTATTAAATAAAACGCCACTAAAATATTAAAAATAGTGGCATTTACATACAAAATGTCACTAAAACCTTTCTATAGTGGCGCTTTTGAAAAAAATGCCACTAATATTTAAAAAAATTAGACCTCGTGGCATTTTTCTTCTAAAATGCCTCTATAAAATGCCATTGTAACCGACATTTGCTGTAGTGACTGATCTAGAAACAACCACCAAAAGAAAAAAACATTGCCACATTGCATGCAACAATTTGCCATGAACCGTATACAAAATAGAAGAAAACAGGCAATACCAACTATTTTGATTCTTTTCCGTTGAAGGCTTCGTAAAGTAACAATAGAAGTAGAGAGGAAAATAAAAACCAAAAGAGTATTTATATGGTAGAGAAATTAATTTAAATCACCTTAATACTAAAACTATTAATATAAACTCAGCAATAATTGTGATAATGGTGAAAATTTGAATAATAAGGGACATACACAAATACCAAAAAATTATAAAAAATGGAAAAAAAGAAAACAATTTTTTTTTTTTTTGAAATTTGCAGTTAAGTCCTTGAAATCAATTAATAATGAAGATTTTTTAAAAATAGACATTCCGTGAAATCAATAATATTAGAAAAAAAAAACTACTAATTAGAATTTGACTCTATTTATCAGTATATTAAAAAAAATTGTGAAGAATATTCAATTTAAGAATACAATAAAACTTAGACACTCTTTTCAATTAAAATTCAAAAATTTCTTTGTTAGATTTAGTCTTTTATGTTTAATTAATTATATATGGTACATTAAAGGTGGATTTTCTTGTTATGAGATAAATATTATGGCTTTTTTATTAAAATAATATAAAAATTTTTTTATTTACGATTTTGAATCGTTTTCAGATCATTTACAAAAATAGGTTAATTTTTTAAAACTATTGAGAAATCATCATTTGATTAAACGATTTTTTAACATTTCTTTAGAAAATCGACCTATTAAATGCCGATTTCCAAACATGTAGATTGGGAAATCGACACTTCATTGGCGGATTTCCTGATACACACAACAAATATATATATAATTATATCAATTTTTAAAAGAATTTATGAAAAAGAAAATAAACTAATAATGATTAGAAAAAGAGAAACTAGAAAAAATAATTATAAAGAAGGAAATAATAATTATTAACATTACTAATAAGGAAATTGTAATTACCTTTTACCCTTGATTTTATTTTATTTTTTTTGTTGTTGCACTTCTCTACGTTCTTAATGGAACCGACCCTTCTCATATATATATAATATAAATTATATATATAAATTATATATATTAAAAATAGTATTTACAAATAATAAACTATTAAAAATTATTTTTTATTAATCTTTAGTTAATTTTTAAAAGTAAATAAAAAATAAAAGCATGTTTCATATTAAATCTTGAAATATCTTTACCAAATAATAAAAATAAAAAATGTTTTATATTAAATTCTGAATTATTATTTAAAAACGAATAAAAATAAAAATATTTTATAATAAATCTCGAATTATCATTTACAAATAATAAAAAATAAAAATCTTGAATTATATTTTATATTAAATCTTCAATTACTATTTAAAAATAATTTAATATAAAAAAATTTTATATTAAATCCTAAATTACTATTTAAAAACCAATAAAAAATAAAAAAATATTTTATATTAAATCATGAATTATTATTTAAAAATAATAAAAATTAAAAAATATTTTATATTAAATTTTGAATTAATATATTATATTTAATATAAAATAGTTTTAGAAAATTTTCTAATGTGTCAAGTTCCCAAAATTTTTTTCATGCAACTTGTTTTGTAATTTTTTTTGCATCGATTGGGAAATCGACCAATGAAATACCTATTTTTTTCTCACCAATTGAGAAATCAGCCAATGAAGCACCAAAATATAAAATATTTTTCTATTAAATTATGTTTAAATAGTAATTCAAGACTTAATATAAAATATAATTCAAGATTTTTATTTTTTATTATTTGTAAATGATAAATCAAGATTTAATATAAAATATTTTTATTTTTGTTAGTTTTTTAATATTAACTCAAGATTAATAAAAAATAATTTTTAATATTTTATTATTTGTAAATACTATTTTATATATAATTTTTATATATATTTATATTTATGAAAGGGTTGGTTCTACTAAGAACGTAGAGAGGAGCAACAAAAAAAAAAGAATAAAATCAGGGGTAAAAAGGTAATTAAGTTTTTATTAATAATTTTAATAACTATTATTTTTTTCTTTATAATTATTTTTCTAGTTTCACTTTTTTTGAATAATTATTAATTTATTTTCTTTTTTTAAAATTCTTCCAAAAATTTATATAAATATATGTCTATATATTCTGATTTCCAATAATTCGAAAAAAAATTAGAAGTTATATGTTTGGGAAATCAATATTTGGTTGGACGATTTCTCTATTTGAGAATTCGTTTAATCAAATGTCGATTTCTCAATAGTTTTAAAAAAGTAACCTATTTTTATAAATAATCTCAAAATGGTTTAACATCGTAAATAAAAAATTTTATATTATTTTAATACAAAAGCCTACATACAATACCTAAAAATTGCGCATCTATTTACTTTTCCTTGATGATAAGAAAAACAAGGCCAGAAAATAATAAGACAAAATTATTTGGATTACCTTATTTTAAAGTATATTAATTTTAAAATTTAGTTGAACGTAGGTCTGTCACTTGTTTTTTTGTTCTTTTCTAATAAAAATCAAATGTTATTTTAATAATAATCATAATAATATAGGAGAAATAAGAAAAATGAAAAATGGATAAATTAAGGAGGGGAATTTTCTTTTTGGAAATTTGAACGTTAAGTTGTCGTTGAGAAAGCTAATGTATGAAACAAATTATTTTATTAAACTAGCATTCATAAGTTTACATTGGATGTGGCTACACCACAAGAGTTATGTTTTTGTTTTTATACATAAAATACTTTGACTAAAATATTTTATTAGAATAAAATGAGACATGTTTTATAGAAAATATTTTTGATGGAATTTTCAACGAAAATTACTGAGGGAAGTGCTTTTCTATTGAAAATTACATTCGTAAATACGTGATAGGAATTCTTGGTATTTCCACCAATTTTGGTGACGGATTTTCAAGTTTTAACAATAAAAAAAATTATATCATTTAAAAAGAATATAGTTTCTGAAAATGATTTGTAAGAATAAATTTAAATGGAGTAACCTTTCGTTGGTAAAAGTCCTTTTAGAAAATAAATTAAAAAATAAAAAAATTAAATTATTTAAATAAGTAAATTGTTTTGATAGATTTTTTTGTCATAAATACGACTTCTTTCAAAATTCTGTTGAGAATACTCAATTTCCATAAAAATATTCAATTAGAGAATTTTTTTTTTTTTGAAAATAAAGTTAAAAAATGGTAATGAAATTTTGTTTAGAAAATAAATATTTCTTCAGAAGTTCCTGGAATATCATGCCAGTAATGGTGAAAATTGAAATTTTAATAAGTTTCCAAATTTTTTAATGACAAATTTTCGTCGGAAAAGGTTTGAAAATTCTATTGCTAAATACTTTTAACCCCTTTTCTTGCTTTTCTTTCCTCTCTTCTCTCTCTCTCTCTCTCTCTCTCTCTCTCTCTCTCTCTTTCCTTGATCCCTCCCTACCTCAAGCCACTTAGTCATGAACGTCAACTGCTTCCTCGTCCAATCACCACGCCAGCCACCTGTCGCCCCTACTCTTCTTTCTTCTTTTTTCTCGTCTCTACTCTTCTCTTCTCTTCTCCTCTTTATTTTATGTTATTTTATTTTATTTTATCTTTTCTTCTCTTCTTTTTCCTCCATCGGTAATCCTCCCTCTGTTGCCGCTCCTCCCTTCACGACACCTCCCTTGCAAGTTGCAACCCCCTTTTTCTTTCCTCCCCTTCCTTCCTCTAACATAGGATAAGAGGGTTTAGTTTTTCTTATATTACATAAAATTTTCATTTTTTCTGTTTAACTTTTTCTCTAGTAAATTTTTTATATTTATTTTTTATTTTTTATTTTTTCATTTCGCTATAATATAGTCATATGTTAATTATTATTGTGTTTATAAATTTTTTTCAGGACAATTTGGGATTTGGTTATTTCTTTGAAATCTTGTTTTTAGGTATTTTGAATTAAGTTGATATAATTGGATATAATTTTTAATTACTTAATTTTTATCATTTCCTACAATTTAATTATGCATTAGGAAAGAAAATACTACTTTGCATATATATATATATATATATATATATATGTGTGTGTGTGTGTGTGTTTGTGTGTGCACGTGCATGCTTTTGATGCTTCCTTAAAAATTTTCTAGGATTATACGCAAAATTCAAGAGAAGAACACTCGTAGTATAGTGAAAAATTTAAAATTAATGAATAAATTTGACAACTTGACACCTCGTGATGTAAAATATCAATAAAAATTTTTTCATGAATATTTTTTATTTTTTAAAGTGCGTGTAGGCAAAAATACTACATGCGTATCAATAAAAATATATGATGGTCGACTTCTAAAATTGCACGAAAAAATTTTGAAAAATTTCTAAGAACGAAAAATTTGTCTATTATATCATCTGCAAAATTAAATTTTAAAATTTTGATAAGAAAATATTAAAAATTAATTTTTCTCTTAAATATTCATCATTTTTATCCAAGGTTTATTCTCTACAACCCTCAAAATTGTACTTTTTTCATTAAGGCTGTTTGTCTCTGAAAGTCACAAGTGTTCAGGAACGAAAATGTAGTGGCCACTTTTATGGAGGTCAACTTCCACTAGAGCGGTTTCACATTTTTGTAATTTTAATTAGCCATATGTAAATAACTGTATATATACATGATAGAAAAATATATTTTCTTGGGTAAAAAGGACGAATCCGCAAAGGGAAAATTTTTGTTTTTGAACAAGTTCTTGACAAATTTTGGAAATTACTTCTGCGGATGATCTCACGGTTAATTTTTCTATTTTTAAGAATTTCTTGAGATTTTTTTGAAAAACTCGAGAAATTGGTAGTTGGATATTTTTACCGACACCGTTGTGGTTTTATGCCAATTCTCACCCCGAAAAATCATAAATATTCAAGGAAAAACATGTATTGGCATTTTCTACCATGAAGTGTCAAACTGTAAATTTTATAAATTAATTTTGAATTTTGTAGTCTTACGAGTATCACGCTCGTGAATTTTACTTTTGGTTCTTATTGATCTATTTTTAAAATTTTACAAATTCATTTTCTTCACCTTAAAAATTAATGCTTTGAATAATATATGGTTTTTAATTTATTTTACTTTAGTGTCAATGAAATTTCATAATTTTTTTAGTATTCAAATATGAGTTGTTCTTTACTCGTGAAATTTTCAGTGAAATCCTCTCGAGTTTCAAACATCAAAATTCATCCAATATTATTGTTTAATTCATTTTAAATTAGTTTTGAAAAATTCATTTATTTTCATGACTTTTGAATTTTTTTCTTGAAATTCGCCAATTTCCAAAATACGGAGTTTTCTACTCTGTAAATGATTTCGGGGTGATTTTTCTTGGTTTATGATTTTTAAAATTCATTAAATATTATTATTTGAATCACATTAATTCAGTTTTCAAAAATTCACTCATTTTCATGAGTTTTGATTGTTTTCTCTTGAACTTCTCGTGTTTTCAAAAAATCGAGTTTTCTATTCTATAAATGTATTTGGGGGAATTTCTTCGGTTTAAAATTTTTAAAATTCATCTAATATTGCCATTTAACTCCCATTAAAACAGTTTTGAAAATTTTAATTTATTTCATGAGTTTTGAATTTTTTTTCCATATATATCAATTTTCCTACACTAAGACATTTCTTGTAAAGTTTTGCGAGTTTTTAACTTGCAATCAAGATCTTTTGGACCATTTCATTTCTGAAATTTTGTCTGTGATCAACTAACATTAAGTCCAATTTTATTTTGATTTTTAAAAATTTTATTCTTGTCCAATTACTTTCTAACTAAGTTGGTTACATCCCAGTTACCCATTACATGAGTTAATCAACTTCATCATAAGCTTGATAATAGAGTGGCTTGTAAGAAAAGATAGCAAGTTATGGGCTTATGACACAATATTTATTATTTCCAACCTAACAAGTAAGCTTAACATCAAAAAAAAAAAAAAAAGAAAAAGGATGAAATCCTCCTTGGCCGAATCATGTTCCCCTATAAATGGGGGAGGATGTTTTCTCAGAGTTTTAGAGTTTTGGAGACCAAAAAAAAAAAAAAAAACAAAGAGTTAAAAAAAAGAAAAAAAGGAAAATACTTGAAAAAAATTTCAAAGCTTTGTTAAGGTATAAATCTCCACTTAAATCTTTGAAGTTTTGTCTGTTTCATACATTTTTCTTCTCTTTGGTGAGCCAAAAATATGCTTAAGTTCATGGATTTTTTTATCCATGTTGAAAGACTAAG